>OZ024890.1:5106200-5396200 GCA_964017195.1 Siderastrea radians
CTTCGAAATCTTGCATTTTGAGCGGATCTTTGCATGCTGTGTCCGTGATAATTGTAAGGGTGGCGTGTTGGAACCGTAAAACCCACCTTAAAATCTCAAAAAAGCTGAACATTTATAGTACGCCAAGTGACCAGACACGAGAAGAAGAATTTTGCCGAATATGGATCGCTGCCTGTAGGAAAGCTGGCTCGTGTTATTCCTATTTTTAGATCAAATACTCAGACTTGAGCATATTTTAGTGGTTTCGAATGGTATGATTTTTGTAGCTGTTTGACCTCTAGACTGTATTTTCTTTTGAACACAGCAAAGCAATGGAGAATTTTGGAGGCTTAATTCTAAGCACTATTACTCAATAGTGTGAAATACTCAGGGCCTTGACTGCCTTACACATAGACATCTGCATGCTTCAAGTTTTATCATCATCTAGTTTTGTTCTTTTTGTTTAGAACTATTATTCTTTTGTGTTTAATGCTTCCCCTTTCCAAAAAACAGAAGGGCCAAGTTTTGGCCATACCCAAGGTTTTTGGTGCAAATTTGTGGAAAGACAGAGATGAGGGAATACAAATACATTGTAATTTCAATATTATTCATGTCTTTGCTGTAACATTTAAGTATGGACAGTATTTCCTGCAATGGTTGATTCAGCATTTGTGGAACAAAAATTATAACTCTGTTTTGAACTTTTTCTATTGGTGTAAACATTAAGCTTTTTATACTTTGTAAGTTAGTTGTACAATATTTTCCTCAAGACTGAAATAGCATTGTTCAGACCAAGAAAATATATGGTATTTTATTTTAGTTTTGGCCATCTGCAATTTTTTTACATCTTTTAGTTGTGTGGATCAAAATAGCACATGCCTTGTCAAGTTTCTCTGTCATATTTATTGATCAACATTAATATTTATACTTTGGACATCAAGCTTATTTATTTGTTTGTTTGTTTGTCATCCTTTAACAAAATTTGCTGATGGTAGCTGATTCTGTTATCGGAATTTTTAAGCCAAGTTTGATTTACCAGTTAGTTAGAAATTTTAATGTTGCAGCATTAATATCATGTGTAATGCTTGGATCTTGATCTTTTCTTTTCTGTCTAAATGTGCAACTCATTCTGTAAGTGCAACAGGGAAGCTTGTGAACAATATTGTCATGTCTGGTTTTACAATTTGCAGGAATTGTTTTTTCTGGCGAACATCTCCCAGTTTGAAATTTCCTTCTAGAGAAATTTAGTTCAGTATTGTTCTGATTGTAGCATGAGATCGACTAGGACAAGTAGAGGCAAATGTCAGACGATGGGCAAAATTAGCCCATAACTGATAAAATCTCAACTGTGATCAGATATAATTTATTACTACTTCAGTGTTTCTTTTATTTTTCACATCAGTTCAGTGAACACGTTGGTCACCATAGGGTACTTTTGCAGTTTGACATTCTCACCGAGGGATTCAAGAATTGCTCTTTTTAAAGACCAATTCCATTGTAATCGTGTAGCATTTTTTCCTTTTGACATTTTGTGAGCGTCATAATTACTGCAGTTCGGGACAAGTAGTTTTAGTTTTGGCCACAGGAACAGACCAAATTTGCAAGATAGTGGATGCTTTGAGATAACCATATTTGATTCAGTTATTATTTAACGATTGAAAAATAGAATTAAGTAACTATCAGGAAATGGGTTCCCGTTTGAGATGGCGACAGATTGATTCAGTACAAGTGGACCTCAGTGTAGTGGGATCTACTGTAATTGTTTTTGCTTTTGATGCTACTATGGAGAAATCTCACCCTTAACTAAATGGTCAAACACTAATACACCAGAGTTTTGCAAGGATTTTATGGGGATTATGGGGGGGGGGGGGGGGGCTGACTCCACTGAGTAATTTTAAGAATGTGACAAATGTCTGTCTGCCTGGCATGTGTATGTGTGGTTGAGTTTTTAGGTCATGGTACAATAGATTCCAGTTTGAAGTTCACCAAGACCGCTGAAGTTAAAAATACTAAATTTGCACATTTACATACGGTAAGATATACACAAATACCAGCAGGAAAGTGATGAATGCTTAAAAAGCAATATACAGGGTCGTGAACAGTTCATCTTCTCATGGTATTTGTGAATGTTTTACTTCAGTTTGAGACTAACCCTGCACAAATTCGTCTTTGGTCTTTTTGTTCAGCAGTCTAGGTGGTCTTGAAACTGGACTAACATTGACTTTAAAATAATTATTGTCACAATGCAATAAAGTATACTGTATCTGCATTTGGGCAGTTTTTGCCTATATAATGTGAGTCCCTTAAAAGTAAGGATAGCCCAAATATGGCATGTCCTGTATCAGAGCCCTTGTATAAATCAAATGCCATACTGATTAGTACTTTGCATGCTTCAATTTATACACAAGATGTCATGTTCTGAATTTTCCAGCCGTTGGTATCACAAAAGTGTGAAAGCTTTGTTTTGCATGACTTACTTGACTTATTCCTTTTCGTTCCTGATGGAACATAGGTCTTCCACTAGCACTCGCCATCTGACCCTATTTTGTGCAGTATCTTTTGCCTCACGCCACATAAGCCCTCTCTCCTCCAACTCTGACAATCTCGTGCATCTCCAGGTGTGTCGGGGTCTCCCTGTCTTGCGCTTCCCGTGTGGGTTCCAGCCAAGGGCCCTCTTGGCCACTGCCCATCTGGCCTCTTTAGCGTTAGGTTGTTTTCCAAACTGTTTTGCTAAAAAGCTTTAACATATTTGGTTTTCTCTTTCTTGCCAGCTTTTTGGACAGAGTTGACACAGTCAAGCAGGCTGACTACTTGCCAGTAGAACAGGTAACAAAAATAAAATCTTATTGCTTCTTTTTTCTTTTTAAACAAGAATCCCTGCCTGCATTTCTTTTTACAAGCAGTTCAAGGGGCTGAATTAAAAAGTACTTGAAAAGTGGCCTTAGAATTTTGCTGGTGAACAGCATTTACTAAAACCTCTGAATAAAATAAGTTTTACGTATAAATGTGGGTGAGTAAATGAGAACAAACTAGAGAAAACCTGTACTTGATTGTTGCCGTGATCCTTTATTCTCATGCCCTGCATGGGGTAAGGGGCCCTTGGTTGTTTTTTAGTTGCTGTGAGCTACTGGACTAGTTTTCCCCATTCCTGAAGACACCCTGGGTAAAACAGGTTGCCTTTGCTGGTTAATTTTTTTGTGGTGACCTGGAGAGGTGAATGGTCAGGTATCAAGGTCAACAGCTACACTAGCAACGAAAAGTTTGAAGATGACTCATAGCAGTTTTCTCTAACAGGCGCCCTTCAAGGATTTTTTTCCCAACGGCCAAATGTGTTTTTGGTGGTTGTCAATCATCTGTTTCTATGACATTTTAAGAATAACAAAGAATTGTGTGAGTGTTTTCAAGAAAATGCGTGCTAAATGGAGAATGCAATTCGGCAGTGAATTTAACGAAGGGTGAAATAATGAAAAAAACTTGCGGGAAGTTTATACTAGCTTTGAGGATTTCATGTATTTGTAACTGACAGCAAAATAAACCAGACTCTGTATTACTTATTAATAAGTACCAAAACAAATTGCTCAGCAAAGGTTCTATCTGGCAAATTCATTGAATTGAGCATGGCTTCACAGCTGCATCCAAAATAGGCACAGCAAACTGGTTTTAATGAAAGTAAACTTAGGAAGCAAATTTGTATAAAACTGACCTTTGTTCTATTCCAAGAGCGCTCAAATCCACTGAATTACGTCTCTGAGTTCGCTGATCAATCAGAATCAGCAACTGCCAGCTCGCCGTTGAAAAAGTTTTGCTATCAGACCATCACAAGTAATCTCTTCTTTTTTGCCTCGCAGTTGGTCTCTGAGAAGTTCAGTCAAATTAAAAGTCTAAATTTACAGTTTACTGATTGTATCGTCAACAAATGTTTGTAGCTGTAGTTCTGTCACAAAAATTTTAAGAATTGGCAGAGCACAACAGATTCGCAAAATTTATCCATGGCCCCAGACAGCATTGCATCACATACGACAATCAGCAGAGAGAATTCTCACAGTTATTGTAAAAATTGTTATAGAAGCAGATGATTGATATCCACCAAAAACGTATTTGGCCGTTGAGAAAAAATCCCTGAAGGGCGCGTGTTAGAGAAAACCACTACAAATACAAAAGACATTGGAGACATTCTTTGACATATGATCTCCTACTTATAGAAAATTAGTGTTTCTGTTTCTTATGAAGGCTTTTGAAATTGACTTGAATCAACGTGAATTGAAGGGCAAAATAGTTTAGAAGAATGGAAATAAACACTAAAGAGAAAGTTAAGGAAGTTTTCTTTTTAAATACAAGGGCGTTTTATTAATTTTTTTTTTAATAAGATGTTTTATTCCATTTCACAACAAGGCTTTACAAATATTTATAAATATTTGTGAAGGTAAGGAAGTTAATGCAACTGTGGATCTCTCATGTTATTATTATTTTATTATTATTATATGTTGTGAAATAGTAGTATATTGGCAGTGCACAGGCCCTATAGTCTGAAATACAGTAAACTGTGCACCTGGATTCAATTCTAAAGGCGAGCGTGAACTTGCATTATCATACACAACATATAAAAAGATTGAAAATTTACACCAAGCAAAGAAAGCTCTTGGTTATAACTAAGGATGGGATTGAGAATTTGAGGCCAGGAATTGATATCGTAGAATTAAACACCCCACTAAACAATATTATAGTTTTGTAAATAACACACTTAGAAGTTAACATGGCTCAAATTAATGCAAATTCCATGGAAGGTTAATACTCTACATGTGTAATAATGTAAGTTCCTTTTGGGGTGGGCTTCTTCAAAATGCCTTGATGTGAGCCTGTGAACCATTTGTTCTATATATTTCTTGTTACATTTTATCATATATAATCAGCAACATTTTTTTTTCGGCAAACTTTGCTTGCAGGACCTGCTCAGGTGTCGTGTTTTGACATCTGGGATCATTGAAACAAGATTTCAAGTTGACAAAGTGAAGTTCCAGTAAGTTCTTTTTTTTTTTTTTTTCAAACAAGTGTTACTTAATTGTTTCGTAAATTGCCCTAAAATAGTTGTCAGTGATAGAGTGGTAAAGGATGATGTCACACAAAACTATTTCTATTGTTTCAGAAAATTTGGCCTCAATAGTTCACATGATTGTTTTGGATTTTTTACTGGTTTAGTTGTTGCATCATGAACCAGTGGTAAAATGAAGACTTTGTATTGAAAATTTTGAAGAGTTGGTTATCTCTGCATCAAAAGACTGAGTTGGCAGAGAATTTTGTTTGTACTCAAATGAAGGTACCCAGAAAATGATAAATAGGCTTTCAGCACTAAACACAAAATCCAGAATATGATGATGTCTCACTTTACCACTCTGTTGCATTGCATTTTACAGCATTTAATTGCCAAGAATACCATTGGCAAATAGTTCTTTGTTAACCATTTCATTGTGGGGTCAAAGGTTCAGGCGTTAAGTGGCTCTACCATTGTAGATTGTTGACGAAACCTTAATTATGACTTTTTAAATGGGCTTTGTCACAGGGATTTTCACGTTTTGGTTGCTAAATTCAAATGAAATACCTTTTCTCTACTCCTGGCTTGAAAACCAGCTTGTTTTACGCGTTGTTCATTTCACTGCTTCATGTCCAAAAATTATTATGTGATCACAGTTTTCTTTGCTGCAAGATAACTAAAAGTTGGTTTGAACTTGTAGCAAATGACTTTCAATTTATAGTGGCCTCTCATGTTCTGAGATGATACCTTCTCAAGTTAGTGTCTGTTACTAGTGCAAGGTAAAATGATTTCCAGAAAGGGCAGTTGACGAAGTTGTGATAAAGAGTTTTTTTAATGCAGAGTAAAACCAGTAGTGTTGCACACCAACTGATTTTCTACCCGTTTCAAAGGACATCTAGGATGTGTAACATTATGAACCCTGTCAATTTTAAATGATGGGCCCCCCAATTATTTATCACCATTGCATTTTTGCAATTGGGTAAAGGGGAGCACAGTAGATGTGAGGATTTAAAATGTCTTTCATGTGGAGGTCAGAAAAGGCTTGGATCAAATTCTAGATGCCTTGGTGTAAAGTTCAGTGTACTAAACATCAGGGGCTGGATTCACGAGGCCCTTCTTAGATAAGATGTGTCCTATGTATTGTTGGAAAACATTAGCCTATTTCTAAGAAACAATTTTTGGGATTCATCTTGACTTAGGACAGCTTTGTGAATCCTGCCCCAGGTGATCATGCCTCACACAGTTATACCTCATTGTTCCCAAACATAGTACACAGAAGATTTTGGTAACTGAATGAATGTGTTTGTCTTTGTAGTATGTTTGATGTGGGTGGCCAGAGAGACGAAAGAAGGAAATGGATACAGTGTTTTAATGGTACACATACTTTTAGTATTGATAAAGTGGTTTGTGATTGGCTGTCAAAAAGTGATAGGTGTTTGCTTCATGTATTTGCTGAGCTTTGGAATCGTGTAAGTTTTGTTTGCTTGCTGGAATTCCTAGATTGTAATTTTTTCCTGGAAATTCCTGTAATTTTGCACTAAATCCTCTGGGAAAACTGAGATAAGGTTTTGGCACTGTCAAATTAATCTGTTTTGAAAATATGCTGTAAAATCCCAGATATAACCCACCTTTTTATAGGCCCACCAGTTTGGTGACAAAACACTCTGGTGTTTGCGTAATGATTAATGGAATTCTCGATTATTCATGATTATGACCCTGCAATTTAATTCACAACCCCTTGATTCCACAATTTAATTTACCATTTAATTGGTAATTTAACCCAATTTAGGCGGTCGTCAACATTTATTAACTGAGCTTACTTCAGAATCATATTTACCTTTTGTCATTTCTGTTGTGAAAATCTCAAAAAACGTTTTGAAAGTGGGGTAATTATCCATATGGTGTAGAAACATGCACCTTTCTACTACCCTTCAAAATCATCCAGTCAGGCAATTTCACATGTACAACTGCACTCATGTTTTCAATGAAGGGTGAAATGCCAAAATTAGTGATTCCCATGTCTCAAGTATGGAAATGTTATGGATTTCTCCTTCAAGACAACATTACTGGTGAAACAAACACAGTTTGTGGAATTTGTTTTGCACTGTTAAGGTATATAACTTAAACAACATCACAACCAAAACTAAGTGTCAAGTACTTCAGACAATGGTACAGTTAGGTAATCTACTTGAAACATGAATTTGAAAGGTAATACCAGTAATTGAAATTGTACTTGGATCAGAAGGAGCATGAATCATTACACCCCTAAATTTCAGTTACACCTCCTCCTAGATTATAAGCATACTTCATCTCCTAATGGCAAGTTTTTAGATAAAGTCACACTAAATTGGCTAAAGTAATGGCTCATAACTATTATTTTTTTTGTGGTTTCCAAGCAAAAATCCATTAAAGTTGTGTAATCCCATGGCTTTTAACCAGGATTTTGCAGTCAAGCAGGAGTGCCTTTTTTCCAGTTTAAGTTTAGAAGGATGTGTTCTCTACAAGCCACACACTAAAACCGTTTGCATGCATTTTCCTTCTCTTTTGGTCATTTACCGTAATTGCCAGGTGTGTTAGTTTGGGTTTGGTTTAACAGTTGGAGTCTGTTGGATACTCAGTATCTGATTACATTTTCTGACTATGTTTGCAGATGTTACAGCAATAATATTTGTGGTTGCATGCAGTAGTTACAATTTGGTACTAAGAGAAGATCCTAGCCAGGTGAGTCTTGTTAACATCAGAGCTCCTAAACACTCAAAAGCAATTTGACATATAGGTGATTTCAGTCCTCCACACACAAAAATAATCCACACACAACAATAATAGTAGTAACATGAATGAATAAATGAATGAATGAATGAATGAATGACTGACTGACTGACTGACTGACTGACTGACTGACTGACTGACTGACTGACTGACTGAATGAATGAATGAATGAATGAATGTGGGTGAGTGAAGGAAAGAAGGAAGTGAAGGAAGGAAGGAAGGAATGAAGGAATAATATTAGAATGATAATATTATTAAAGACAAAATGAAAAAGAGAGAAAAGAAAAGATGTTGGCTACAGAAAGCAAACACCATTCCTTTCTGATTATCTACAAACCTTTGCATCTTCTGGGGTAATGCCAGCATGACACAAGAGCAAATACAGTACTAGTAAAATGTAAGTTGACAGTCTCGATTCCAGCATCTCGAAACTCGAGACGTTTCGAGTTTTGAGATGCAAAAATAACTGAGAAAATGATTTATTTCTCAAAGGAACAATAATAGCCATTCGCGCACCAACTTCAAGTGTTTCACATCGACCCTCAGTGCGTACAATGTCAGTTGTGTGTATGTTGTAGTTCAGTTTTAACCTGGGTTCAATTTTTACTTTTCTTTGTTTTTTTTTATGTTAATGTATGCTAATGAATATGAAACAAAAGAAAATAAAAACTGAACCAAGGATAAATTGAACTACCACATACACAACGTAACTTATATGAAACACGAACGAAAAATCTTAAAATTTAATAAATTGAGTTCGTATGGTATATTTTGTGAATATGCCTCGAATTTTCTCTCACCTACACACTGACAAAAATCCATCTTTGAAAGATGGTGAGCAAGACTGAAAAGCAAATAAAGAACTACATCTACATAGTTTATATCACACCTTCAACAGCACATGCATATCAAATACACATAAGCATATCAAACCCGTCACTGTAAAATCTTTTTTTTTTAATGCAAAAACTTTATTTTTGGTTTATCATAGTATGGGTGCATTACAATAATATATTACTTTACAGTAACATTACATTACATTACAATATACTCCAATACAGTACATTACTTTACATTACATTACATTACAATAATATTACTTGCGATGCTTTCAACTTGGCTCTTGTTATTTTTCCTTATACATGTGCAAGAGAACAACAAACTAGGTACATTGTAGATGTACATCTCCAAAAAGAAAGAAAAAAGTTTGAAAAATTTTTGTTTCATCTTCACCCTCGTGAAAGACTGATCTTGTGACGGGGGTGGGGATGGGGTTGGTTGGGGGTAGAAACAGAGAGGTTTGAGAGGTGGGTCATGAGGGGTCAGAGCGATCTGTTTAGAGGTTGCCAAAATTTTTGTTTCAGCACATTCTTAGAAAGTGTTGAGTGTTCACGAACAACTATTAATCTATAAGTTAAAATTAGAAGTTGGTGACCCAAACTTTGTAAGCTAATGTAAATCTACAGTACTGTCAAGTTGCAAAGCCCTTCAAAGCAGTGTACACGGAGCTGTGTTCGTTTATTTTGAATGGAAGCTTTTGCGGAACTACATGAATAATACAAAGAACCTGTCCAAAAAAAAAGTCGTGAATGAAAGTGGTATAAAATATCACAGTTTGGAAGTTTACAGTATACACCTTGTGATGTCTTCAGCAATAAATAAGAATTGATTTATTTTGTTAATTTGCATACCTCAAACCTTCACATCAATATGTACATGTAACACAACATCACTTTTAATGCAACCTCGGCCTCTCGACAGAAGTTGTTACTTTCTGTTTCACCTATAAACGTAAATTCTTAAATAATCGAAAATTTAGGATTGCTTAATCAGCGCTTGTCACTACACACTGAGCCCGTGAATTGCATACACCGAATTCACAAATGGCAGCTGACCTGGGGCAAGTGAGCGGCCGAGCATGAAATCGAGGCTTATTAGGATAGTCGCCGAAGAAAAACATGAAAACATGATTGTTTTGTATGTGGTTTTGTGCCTATCGAGGACAATATCCCGTCCCTGGATCCTCTTTAGATGGAAGAAATCTATCGGAGCTGATCATGAAAAATTACGAGTTAAATTTATTGGCTTCTTATGCTGCAGTTGTCTCACTTAATTTCATCTTGTTAGCAGTAAGCTTGTATTGCTTGATCTATCTGTTGATTCGATGTTCATCAGGTCGTTTTTAATTTCTCACATGACATAATCTATGCTTATCCCTTGGTGTTTCTGAATCCTTTAGAGTTGAAGGGCTACGCCAGCCGAGGAAAGGATTGTTTTCTTATTTATCCCAATACAATTTATTGTACACAAACCGAAAACGTGCCAATCTATCTCTCTGCAAGGATGACTCGTGTCTCAATATGTAGTCTTTGTAAATCTTCGAGCACTTTTTTTTTAGGACAAACGTATTGATTACCGTGTCATAAAGTTGATCTATTCTTTGAGTGAAAAAATGCGAAATAAAATTGCCAAATGTCTCTCATGGGATCTTTTCCGCAACGCAGACATAGAACCACAGAAATTATTCTTCCAGTTTGAGAGTTCTCCGTCGATTCTGTTACTGAGATTAGCATGAAGTTCCTTTAGTTATTTTTCTCCTTGTATAAAGAGTTAACATCTCAACATTTTTGACTGAAAGCCCAGATATTAAAACCGTTTCCCCCTGGGTTTACATATATCAGCATTCACTGAATGGCGAGCAAGATTGCGAACCCAACATAAAACGAAATAAGATCAAATCCGCAAATTATCTATGCAAACTTGCGTGACTTTAGCTCAGCATTCTCCCACTTAATTTCGGCACGAGCATTTCCCAGTTGGATCTAAGTGTTTTGTGGTCGTTCTTTTAAAATTGATTCTTCCTCATTTACTCAAACAATTTCCTTTTGAGTTTGTATAAAGAGCTGGAAGTTTTTATGACAGATACTTACATACCGCTATAGAAATTACTCCCGCCGTCTGTAAAAATGTTGAAATTTGCAATCTATACCTTCGCTACTACAAGGCAGGACGGAATGCTCATTTTCTCAAGTATTGCTAATTTTTAGCCAATGACATCACATTGTTATATGGCTACTGTCTGAGCCTAAAAATCAACTATATACATCTGTCTTAGTTTACGGTCTGTGAGGCTGGGGGGATATTCTGTGAATCGATGGATGGGGGTGTGCGCCGGGACAATGAAACCCTTACCTTATCAGCGGCACATACCCTTACAGCTTATACTATGGGAGTACCCCCGGGCTTTGAAGTGTTTTGCATTGATGAGTCACGATCAACAGGAACTATTTAATTTTCCTTTGAATGCGCTGTTTTGTATACTTGAGGTCTGACAGGATCTTGATTGCAATGTAGTCTTGCGTTTACTTAGCTGTGTTACAAACTTCCACAGCAACAAATACATCAAAAATTATACACAAGATGTGTACGGACTCGTCAATTTCAGATTTCGTACTTAAAAGTATGAATGTCATGGCCACAACGAACCAACTCGACTTGTTTCGCGAATTTCTATGCACTTGCCTAAGTGTCCATATCTAGATGAACCGTGGGAACAAAAGCTCGTGACCAAGAAATCTGAATAAATGTTTCCTCCACTGCGCGCAGCAGCTCCGTGGTCAGGTCACTTGAAATGTGATTAAAGTGCAAAGCTGACATTTTATACATGTGATCAAAGCGCCAAGCTGACATTTTATACGAAACGGCTTTCTGTTGTTCTTGAGACTTGCGAAAAGAAAAGTGCCCCTTGAACCGTCGAATGAGCTGAACTTCAGTGTCATTTTTGCGTGCATGTTATAAAACATGAAACTATTTCAAACTAAAATCGGAAATTGTGTGGCTTGTTGCTAGCTATTCTTAAAACTAAAAAACTTGAATGAAACTAGTATTAAAATGGTGGCGGTGATCAAGGAATTAGAGTAAAATCTTTACAAGATACCAAATGTTATTTTGGGGTTATTCATGGCTCAAAGTGTAAAGCATATGTTGAGCAAATTTGCATAGTTGATGGCTGTAATTTGACCCTTAGGAATATAACGCAACACTTCAAACATCTCGAACCGACCGAAAGATTAACAACAACAGATATGTGACAAAGCATTCTAATAGAGACCTGTTGGATCTACTGGAAAGCAAGCGGGTTTTGTAAAAACGAGCTGAATTTGAACATTTTCGTACTGTTCGTAGGCAAAGCAAACAAAATTTATTCAGCTGTAGGTTGAGACCCAAAATAAACACATGAGCTAAAAATAACTTTGTACTGTGGGAAATTTACAAATGCATAATTTTGATGTCACGCTATAATTAACTGTTGCGTAGTCACGCTGCTCGATCATTACCAGGTTTTATAGCGGATAACCATAATATTCTTTTGGTGGCGGGGGGGGGGGGGGGGGCTGAGGTGTTATGGTGGTACTTACCGGAGGTGTAAAAACCCATAGGTTGTCAGGATAAATTTCACCTTATTGTGGGAAAAAAAATTTGTCATTGGCTCTGCGCGCATTGCTTGCCTATGTTTAGTTTAGGTTTCCAGTAGTATCGATGTTTTTCTGCCTGAGTGGAAAAAAATGGAAAACTGCGAGGTGGTTTATTTAATTCTGTAACCATTGCCCTCAAGGTTTGGATCCTTTGAAAAGCAAAATTATCGGACTCTTTTCTCATAAGGGTACACGTTTCCTTTTGGATTACAACAAGGAGCACAGCATAAACATTATGACCTGGATCGTGGACTCATCCTGAATGAAGTCTGTAACCAGGAAGGTTGTTATTACAGAATTTTGAACTAATTTCTGTGCAGTTTGCGTACGTTTGCAGTGAAATTATTTTTTGTTTATCCTAATAAGCCTCGTTTTGGTGTTAGGTACCAGAGTTATTACAGCAATTTCCGTAACATTTAAAACTTAAAGTGGACAATTACCCTATAATGGGGAAAGGAGCAGCGAATTCTAAATGCATGTGTTTTATCACATAAAACTGCGACGCTTGCACCTCATTTTTTGACACACTTGGACTGGTAAACAACACGTATAACACTCGCAAGTTCGGTCAATTCATCTGATTTATTTCTCGAGAGATCACTCAAGCGACAAACTCATTAGTTTCTGGGCTCTAAACTCCGTTCCCTATTCTCGACTATAGACTCGATTCTCTAAATCTTTGATGATAATTGAGTCTCGAGTTTCAAGGATCGAGACACGAGGGACTGTCAGCCTACATTTCACTGGTACTGTAGCTCATTTTGTGTTTAAAACAACGAATCAAGAATCTGTTTTATCCAGCCACCCAGTTCTCACAAGCAGTCAACCTTTCTTAGCTGAATATAACAAAAACTTGAATTGTTGACTCCTGGTAGCTTGAACCCTCAGTAACTGGAACCGCCCATTAACTCGAATTAAATGATTTTTCCCTTCTGATCACTTTCTTTATAATTTTACCCTCGATAATGTGAACCTTTTTTTTGATTTCCCTTGATGGTTCAAGTTATCAAGAGTCAACTGTAATTGATGTTAATAATATCTATTTGTTTTACAGAACCGGTTGAAGGAATCTCTTGAATTGTTCAAAAGTATTTGGAATAACAGGTTTGTGACTTTATTTTTATTGACACAGGCTACTGACTTTTGGCCATGTTGTTTAGCATGTCTCAACGTCTGTTGTGATACGTGTGCTTTGCTAGTAGAGTAGTTATGATTACCCCCTGTTAATACAACCATGTTGAATTTACCACCACTTTTTCGTGGCACAATGAAAAATTTCTTTGCTTCCATGGTAGTTAAGGATTAGTGTAGAAAAGAGGCAAAATTGACTGTATTTAATTATTTTTGCTTAGCATTGCATTATATTAATTGGAATGGTGACTTGCTTTTGCATTAATAATGTTGCTGCTTATTTATTTGAATTAAACAACAATCTGTCCGTAGTGGGATAGGCATTACTTCTCCAACTAACTTAAAGCCATCCTCAGAGACCCAGGGGCAGATAGTCGGGGCAAGAGGCAGATGAAACGGGCGAAATCGGTGCGAGCAGAAGCCTGGTGTGCGGGAAAGTTTACAAGACGGGCGGGAACAGCCCCTGGGAGGATACCTTTAACGGACCAGTTCAAGGGCCCATTTGCGTTCTTGCCCTTATTGAGCACAAATTTTGAGGCATGGTATTTTTTGTGCCCAATCAGCAAACAAGTAAACAAGCAAAGAAAGTGAACAAAAATCATAGTACATAGCATGGATAAATAATTATGTTAAAACTAGTCCACATGCCAACATAATGTGATTCCAAGCAAAGGGAAAAACAAAAATCGTGAAGGTTTCTTTCTAAAGCAACAATTCTTTCATCCATCTGCTATGACCACCCAAAAGACATATCTGTAAGCCCTGAGGGCTGCTACAATTTTAGTCAATAGAGTAAATTTAGTTTGTTTTTCGACTCAATTTATGTTGATATTTCACATGACTGTACATAGCTATAATAGATAAATCAACCAAAACATTACACAATTAACTAAACAACAACACCATCATACAACCATACATGTGCGGTGCCCTTCTTTCAGTTGGTGCAAATCAGTTGAATCTACGTACAATTACTTGCTAATTTAACACCAAGGAAGTACAGTACAAAATGTATGCAGTTGCAAAAACAGCAGTTGATAAATTAGTCCATGATATGACTGTGTTTTTGGTGAAAAGGAGTTGTAGTATATGTGAAGTTTGAATTTTGTGTTGTGTTTGCTCTAAACTGGTTTTTTTAAAACTCATTTCTTTCTCTACAGATGGCTGAGAACAATCTCAGTAATATTGTTTCTTAACAAGCAAGACTTGTTAAAAGAGAAGGTGCGGGCTGGAAAGTCCAAGATTGAGGACTATTTCCCGGACTTTGCTCGTTACAGAACTCCTCCTGATGGTAAGATACAGACATAAAGATAAATGTTTGGCATTTAATTTTTTCGTTTTCTTCCAGCTGGGAATTGCTTGAAGTTTGTAAGCCTGTACCTAACAAGGCTACAACATTTTGCGTCGAAACCTACAATTTTGAAGAAATTACAGAAAGTTATGGTCACCACTTTCCCTACCAACTCAACTCAATCCTTTGGTTGTGTTGCAAAGAAAAGTTGTGGCCATATCATCCTTGGAGATCCTGTGGTAGATAGTCAGAGCAAAGGAAAGTCAAAACAGCCAAAAAAAACGAAAGAGGAATTGGCAAAGAAAAGCGAGGGAAATTTTTTGGCCGTTTTCGACTGTTTACCCACTGGGTCTCTCAGGATCTGTTCGTAGCTACGGGCAGACTCTTTGAAATTATTGTTTTGCAGCATCTGCAGCGTTGTTATAGCACAAAAACAAGGCTGTCTGCGTAATTTTGGGGAAAAATTTTTTGGCTCAAGTCTCACCTACAGAAAGCTTTCCAAGTGCTGATCATTTTCATTGTGTCACCAGTTTTTTAACTGGTGTGACCTTGCCCTGTTTGCTACAGAATAAAGCATAAATTCGGTTTAATACAACCACCAATGGGCCAAAAATAGGTGGTCACTTAAAAAGGTTTTCAAACAAACTGTATTTTCATCAGTGTAACCAAGGCCCAGTTGATATGCCATACCATATTACACATGCACTGCACAAAATACAAATAAGTTTGACGTAAAAATATTTTACAAGGAAGCACCCATCATGCCCGTCACATAAAACACGTGAGAAGTTGACTTAGACAGTCTACCTAATGCAGCCACATTCAACAGCTGTTTCAGATGGCTTACTTGTGTTAAATCCAATTCACTGATTGTAGACTGCTAGCATCGAGAGGACACAAAAATAGCTGCTATCAACAGCACTGCGAGATTAGAACGAGGAGAAAAACAAGAGAAGATTTGTTCGCTCCAGTTTTTGGCCTTTTCACACGAGTATTTCAGACGCCCTTTTGACTATCCAGAAAGGGACTTTTAGCAGTCTACACTGATTGCTTTTTTGGATTGGGTACGCTTACTGCTTGCCTGGTCATGCCACGGGGCCTAAGTCAAACAAAAGCTTTGTTTTATGAAAAATACCTTCTAGTAATTTGTGCATTAGGTTTGTTTGTGTTGCAGTCGCTCTGTTGTCGTTTTATCCTGCAAGATTTACAGTACGTTAGATTTTACTTTACCCAACTGATTCAGACTACATACACTGTTAAAGGTTGAAAGAATTCTGTTCATTTTTCATTGTTTGTTATTAACAAAATCAACTTGTAAAAAAGGAAAGTCCAGCAGTTTTAAAAATCATGTTGTTAACAAGTCAGTGTTCCTCAACATTAGTTTCCCTGAACAACAGATGAAGAGCTTCCTGGAAGAGGAAGTCGGTGGTTTTCACTTGAAATCAAAATTACTTCCAAGTTAGCTCTACTTCTGCATACAAACTGTTAGTTGTGTACGAAATTAGATCCATGTTTATTTGTTGACTTGAAGGCGTTAATTTGATTAATGAGCGTTTTACGTTTCCTTAGACCAAACACTTAAAAAAGAGGACAAAATGCTTGGTAGCAAAGAAATGTCATGCTTGGCTTTTCACTCTTCAGCTTTTTGCAAGTATTCGTAAGCTAAGTCCTCAAATTTAAGCCTTCAATTCAAACTTTCAAGGACAAAATCATCACCTACGACTTTCAAAACGTTGATCAAGGTGGGACTGTGTGTAATTTGCTTAACTGACCACTTTTCTTCTAGTTTATGTTGTTGACATGGTTTGTTTGTTACAGCCACGGCAGAGCCTGGGGATGAGGAATCAGTGACAAGAGCTAAATATTTTATTCGTGATGAATTCCTTGTAAGTATAGTTTTGTTAGACTGTTTTTCTGTCTTAGGGTTGAAAGAACCCACAGTGTTGCCAGATTTCGTAGCATGAACTGGACAAACTCAAAATCACAACAGGTTTTAAACAAAATCCTTGCCACTTAGCCTGTCAAGAGAGTTAGCATGGGGATCATAAAATCAGTGTGACTTTGTAGTCTATCTAGTGTTGACTCTCCCAGGATCTCTGATGTTCATGACAGTTTTTGATGAGTTTCAGTTTTTTAGAAAACTTATTGAACATGTTCAAATGCCTGTTATCCACCAAGACCAGTAAATAGACAATGTAGTAAAGTAATTCATGGCTCAGGTCAAATTCTGAATCCTGCAATCTGCTGTAATAAAAATGACGTATCTAAATTTTCATTGATGAAAGATTAAAATGTTAAAAAGCTAGTTTTGACTTTTAGTGGGAAACTTGTTCTACAAAGAATCCATGCCTTCAACTTCGTTTGATGTTTTGATATCTTGTGTTTTTTTTCCAGCGAATCAGCACAGCCAGCGGAGACGGTAAACACTACTGTTATCCACATTTCACATGCGCAGTAGACACGGAGAATATTCGACGGGTGTTTAATGACTGCCGAGACATAATCCAACGAATGCACCTCCGTCAGTATGAGCTTCTGTGATGGGTTCCCTCTTCTCCTTCCCCAACTTTTCAACCAGCCTTCTGAACAGCCCTTACTAAGGCTACCTGTGCTGTTATATGACACAAACATTCAGCTGTTTTATTCCGATATGGGATGGGGGAAACCAAAGGGCGTCGGCTTCACTGTCTGCTCCAGTCATACCAGCGAGAAATAATGTCAGATTCCAGCCTTGTAAAGTAGTGTACAAAATGCTGTGGAATGTGTAGCCTTTAGTTTTATGTGGCTTTTCACATGACCTTGTCAGTTAGTTGTAATGATCTGAGCCCAGAAAAGAAGAATTTGTTGGGGTGGGGGACGGGGGATTTGGCGCGTGGTCTCCACATGGCATTCTTTGGTTCTTATCTTCTGTAAAACTTAAAGCTTTACCCTAGAAGTTGAATTTCTTATCAAGAGTTCCACCGTCTTTCAGAGTTGGTAACTCGAGCACTAAAACTTGTTATTTCTTGAGAATATCAAAAGTGTGCAGGCAAAGAAAACGAGTTCTTAAGGATTTTGTCGGATTCCAATGTAAAACGATGTTCTTACGTTATCTCTAAAACAAGGCAAGAGCGGTCAGTTGAGGAAATTTCGGTGTATTTTAAGACGCACGAAACTCTTAAAAGAATTTTCTTTCTTCTCTATGGTACCCGGTTGACATAAATTTAAAATATCTCAAATTACGTAGTGATTTGTGTAAATGGAGTTGAGAAATCAATGTAAGAAAGTCTTCTTCAAAGTTGTCAGAAAACGACGTCAGTGGCATTTCATTGTTTTAGACCGGGTAGCTACTACAATTTTTTTCTTTGTTTGCAGACACCCCATAATATCACCGTGAAATCTGAATATTGTCCTTTTGAAGTGTGAATAAGTACATATAATAATTTAGATTTATATTATGAACATGGAAAGGCTTTTTAACTCACCCTTAGTGGAAGGAAACTATAGTATAGATGGCCTGAATAATAACATGACTGTAATTGTAATATTTGCCCCCCACAGTTCTCAACTCCCTGTTCCATGTTTGGTTGATTGAAAACTATTACGTTGCTTCTGGTTGCCTAAAGCAGAAGCCAAGAAAGAAAACTAAAAGAGAGAAGTTATAAAGGCCTGGGGAGTTTTTTAAAAAGGAACCTGTCTTTATCAAGCTGCTGTACAGTAAACATGTCCCTATTTGTTGGTGTTTGTGCCCGTGAAAATGTATGTAGATTAGTTAACAATGTAGATTTAGTAGGTGATAGAGAGGCTTGTCTCGTTTCCTCTTCTAATGATTGTGTTCACCCCAAAAGACTTGTTTTGTTCAGAAATTAGTTTGCAGAGATATCCTGCAATCTTCAACATATTGTATATTGACTCCCAAGAAAACTAAAACACCACAGATCTTAATTTTTGTGACATGCAAGATCATATGTATCATGACATGTCCGTCGGCGTGTTTGTTTGTCTATTTGTATGTATGATTTAGTCTGCCTTGGTAGATCTAGTAGCTATTCCAGAATGTGAACAAACAAAACTTTCGGATGTACTTTCAGAAGTATGACCAAGACTTCCCCAATCAGTGATTAATACACTTGATATCAGAGTAACTGTGTAGAGCTTTAAGCCGGAGCTGTCATATTAAGTTTTATGTCAAAATAAACTATTACTCAATAGTTCGTGTACAGTCACAAGTTGTGTCATCTTTGCGTCCTTACTGTAAGTTTACAATTTGGTTGGGTGGTTGGGTGATGGGGAAGAAAGTGCGGAAGGCAAGTTACGTGGTTAGGTTTGGATAAATTCTACAAGAGTGATTTCCTGTGTAACGAAGCGGTTGTGGACTTACGGTCTGAAGACATGGTGCAGAATTTATCCAAGCCCAAACCACGGGTTCAAATTTAGTAAGGCGCCGGAAAGAGGGTAACGGGTGGTCTGTCCGATAATGCGTCGCTGGTTGGTCGCGACCAGCGGACGTGGACAAGACAGCAATCGAAATGAGGTGTTTCCGAGAGAACGCAGAAGACTTTTAGAGACGTTTTTAGTGTTGCACATACATTGCATGTCTTTCGACGTGCAATTTATCCGGCGTAAGTCTACATGCTAAGCACAACTGATTTCTTTACGGTCGAACTCGTATTTTATTTTCGTCGCATCGATGGATTAATTTATAAACTACTGTGGGGATCTTCGAGAAGTGAATCCGTAGTCGATAAAGCAGTTGACAGTTACGGGCGGAGACCCCCTAACTACAGATATGGCGTTGTTGCTAAGGGATTTTTGTGGATGGTATTTCGTCATACGCTGTTGTGCAGCAGCGTTTTCTGCCGCTAGATCAGTGAAATGTACGAGGACGAACATTGGAAGTTTAAAAATCAACATTGCGCGTGCGTAGCTAGTGCCATTCCCCAATACCTCATCAGCAAACGGAGGTAGAGTTCGGTTTTTTCACGAATCGGAGATAATCCAACCCTCTCTACAACCTGACGTAAGGAGTTACTGGTTACACACAAAAACAATAAAAAAAACTGTAGCATAACGTAGAAATTTACGTACTTTTGATGACGTCATAACTATTCTATAATAATACGAAATACGTCAAAAATTTGCCTTGTTGTGGTTGTTGAATGTTTGTACTGTTTTCAATAACCAAAACTATGCTGTTTGTCCGGTGGCGAATTTTTTTTCTGTACAGGTCACGTGACCTTCCAAATATGATTGTAACTAAAAAGTCTTAAAAACCTTTTTCATGGAACAAAGGTCGCCAAACACGGGAACTTTCTATTGCAACAATACCGTATTTACTCGATCAAACGCCGCGGCGTTTATTAAATTTTTATCGTTTCGGATGCGGCGTTTATTCAAGGACGGCGTTTATTCGAGGGCGGTGTTTATTTCAAAATCGTATTTCTTAAATCACTGACAACAATTACGGTAAATCATTTGTAAATATTATGTAAAACAGAAACATGGTTAAGGTTCCAATGTCTCGCTTTTTTGCTGAGATAGAATCGCAATTGTCTGGCTTGTGATTTGAACAACTTTCAGATAATTATTTTTCTTATAATCCTTGAATAAACGCCGCATTCATCTGATTGGGTGCCGCGTTTATTTGAAGGCGGCATTTATTGGTAATTTTGCTTCCATCTGAGGCGTTAAGTCGAGGGCGGCGTTTATACGAGGGCGGCGTTTAATCGAGTTAATACGGTATGGTAGTTAGGAGTCTCCCCACTTACGATCTTTTAGCTATTTGTATTTAAACCACCGAAATGGCTCTTTCGCTCTTCAGCCTTGCCAGTAAACTATTTTTCTTGGGTTTTAGAACAAAAGATTACTGTGGTATACGTAGAAGCGTAAAAGCTAATTTATTGAAAAGCTGCCGCACTTGAAACCAAAAATAAGATGTATATTCTTCGTTCTAAAAACGTTCCGGGACACAGAAGAGCTTCTTCTCAAAACTTCCCGTTTCAAAAGGAAATTATTGCCTTATTGAAGGGGGTCCAAATCCGCGAGAGGGGGTACATATCCGCTAGCGGATTTGGACCGGGGGGTCCAAATCCGCTAGCAGATATGGACCGGGGGGTCCAAATCCGCTAGCAGATATGGACCAGGGGGTCCAAATCCGCGGGGGGTCCAAATCCGCTGTTACACCGGATCAGATTGGAATTTGGAAATATTGGTTTTCATGACAGGGAAAAACCTGGATTACCCCGAGAAAAACCCTCGGGGAAAGGACGAGAACAGACAACAAACTCATGATGCGGTATTCGAACCCAGACACACTTAGTGAGAGCTGCATGGGGAAATTCACCCGGATGTGCTGGAATGCAGTATATACCGTTATTAGGAGTTGGCGAGAGACTGGATTTGGGGTAGTACGTGTCTTACTGAGAAATTCTGGAATCTTGTTTTGGCATTTCTTGGGGATCAGTCACTATTTATCGCCAGTAGATGGTCGAAATATGGTTAAAATATATGATACCATCAAGCAACTGGCATATTTTCATGCACCCCCAAATGGACCTCTAAATTCCTTGTGAACGCTCCTTCCCCCTCCTCACCGCTTCGCTCCTCAACACACGTTTCTCAGTTCTTATACAACACCAGTGTGCATTCCTTTCATTCATCTGGAAAGTCTAGATTTAGACAAATGTAGGGACCTCAGATACATCATGATCAGTAAATCCTTTCTGTGGTTATTCACAAGTACTGCAGAATTCATATCTGACAACAATTATTTGACATTAGATTCAGCAAACTGATACAACATGTTTGCAATGGCAAAAGTCTGGAGCGCGCCTATGGAAGCTAGAGGGCATAAGAAGAAAAAAGGCAAATACTTGATCTCGGTTAAACCTAATATAGGGGGCACCGGGGGCTGCTTTTATAACAGGGTTTTCTAAAATGATTGGGAATACACCTAAAGCTGCCTCGTGCTATGAAATTTATTAGCTACTATGGGTATACAAGAGAGGATGAAGGAAGAGAGCGAATCCCCCATTCATGGGCCTGCTCTTCCGATGAAAATTGTTACCAATTGGAATCTGGTTATTTGAAATCTTTTTTTGATTCTGCGTCATACTGCGTGGTTATTTTAAGGAAGACAACTCATTGGTCAGTTAGAATGACGTCATGTAGTTTTTAGATTGTTGACATGGAAACAACAGATAAAAATAACTTTGGCAGCAGAGATGCGAACTAATAATAAATTTCAGGTAATTATCATGGGGCATGGGGATTCACTCCCTTAGTTCATCCTCTCTGTCATGAAGCAAAACGTCACAAGATGACGAAAATCGGTGGCTTCAAATTCCAAATTCCGCCCCCGTCTTAGCATAACTGAGAAATTTCCCTTTTCGTTAATCCCGATATCAAGATACATCCCCCCGCCTCCCAAAAAGAAAAACCTCCGATCTCCCAGGCGATAAATAATGGCTAAGAGCCTTCTTGAATTAGTTCAAACGTTTACGAGCGTAAAGTTCGTATGAGAACGATGCATGAAATGTCCCGACGAACCGAATTTCGTGCCCATAAAACTTGTGGATGACCTTCATTCAATTTTGAACATAGACTCAACGTAAAAAGCCTAAATAGGAGACGTCTGCACGCATGCTAAAAGCCTGCTAAAAGTCATTATTTATCGCCTGGGGGGAGGGTCGGGGGATTTAGGGGGGACAGTGCAACATTTACGTGATCCCCCCATAAAGCATTATAGTTAATGATCCCCCATCATTGGTAATGCCAACCATTATGATCCCCCCCTCTTCTCCCAGCCACCACCGATACCAGTGTTAATGCACCGAGGTGTTTTTTATATCATGTTACTTACGGTTTGTTCATCTGATATGGACGCGATTGTCCAAGGACTGCTACGTTCATTCAAATCCGCAAACACAAAATCATTGTCGCTATCTTCCTCCCTATTTCGGATTCTTCATTCTCCGATTCAACTCCATCTTCATCACTACACAGTTCGTCTGTAGCCACAGTCTCCTTGTTCTGTCGGTAATTCTGCAGCTGATTGGTTATCGTTCGTCGACAGCGAACGAAAGGGCCTTTATACAGAAGACCATACCCTGGAACCCTCGCCAATGATGAGCTGAAATATTTTGGGGAAGCTCAATAACAAGTCCAGGTGCTCCACGAAGAACTCCAGAAAGCCTCAAATAAGCTGACAATAATTCTGAGAAACCTGACGAGGAAGTGTCCATCTCGTATGGGGAAAACCTCGGCTCAACAATCGTGAAGAAAAAACATAGAGAACAAAAGGAATGTGAAAAAAATAAGGAGAAAAGGAGAGGGCACTTACAGTTACAAAAACTTAACCTCCAGAGAGGTAGCCGAAGAGGTTTTTCATTCAATCAAAGAGAAGAAGAGTATTACAGGCGTCGAAACCATTAAGGCCGAGTTTACCGGGAAAGCAGAAAAGCGTCTTCATCTAAACCCTCTTTTATGGCTATTGGAAAAAGGCGTTTTTAACGCAAACGTGGCTCATAATCTGGAGGGGGTAGTGGCCAGTTTAAAAGCAAAAATATTCGAGGGTCAAGCTCTGGCGAGGAGTCTGTGGATGGGTCAGTGGAGGAGGTTGTCAAATAATCAGTGGTGGAGGCTGTCGAAGAGTCTACAAAGTAACCGTTATGGGACTAACAGGATTGTAAAGCACTCATACAAAGTAAACAGTTCGTTGCAGTTATACCAAAAAAGATATCCCGTTGATATGTTTATATTTTAGCTGTTTTTTTTTGTTAATACAGAATTTTGGGGTTGCGTTTCACGATTGTTTCTCGATTGGCTCTTCAGTGCTTAGGGCTTCAATGACTCTTTATAGAACTGAATGAATATAGAACTTTAGATTTGAATAATGGATTATGCAGTTTTGTTCATTGTTAAACAGGCCATAAAATTAAAAAAACTCATTTAACTGAAGTCATTTAGTGGGAATGAACTAAAACTGTATATATGTGCACGTAAAGCCATTAGCCATTGCCTAACCATAATGATGCACGACCACTGATCTTGTTAGATCTTCCTGAATAGCCAAACAAAAGAGCATGCAAAGCATAAAATAGCATGCCTTTGTCCAAACTTATTAAATATTCTTTCCCTTGGCTTTTTTTATATTATTTACAGTGATTTTTTTATTTTTATTTTTTTATTGAAGAAAATAAGACTTTACAATATTGAATGTTGGAAAAAAAAAGACGTACAAAAAACAGATACAATATTGATAATACAGAGAAAAAATTACACCGTTTCACTACATATAAGAAAAAAACAACCAAGAAACAAACAAGAAAAAAAAGAAATAGGAAAAAAAAAAAAAAAGCAGGTGGCACATTCTATGTGGAAACATTTTGAGGGGCTAAAGCGCATAATGTTGTCCATTTTGATCTAAATTTCGACAAGGTGTTGTTTTTAAAAGCGATTCTGCTTTCACAAAGGATCTTGTCTTTGAGAACGAGATGAAACATTTCAAAGCTTGGGGGGCTGTTATCCAACCAAGCCTGGAAAATGTGATATTTTGCGATGATTAGAACATGGTTTGAGGCGTAAAACTTAGTACAGTCTGGTTTATAGCCGTACAGAATATCCGTCACGCTTAAGGAACGATTCTCCGATCGTTTCTCATTCCACCAATTAACAATTTCACGCCAAAAACTTTGCGTAATGGGGCATTCATACAAAAGATGAACCAAAGTTTCGTTGGGAAAGTTGCAGCGCTCACAGCGAGGTGACGTTTTCAGTCCCATTTTAAAAAGGCGTTTGTTTGTAGGAAGAATACCATGAATGATTTTGTATTGGAAACATCTTAGTTTGTTTTCTACTGTGACTTTAAAAGGCAATTGGTAGATAGCTTTCGGGGATAAGTTTTTTCCGACTAGTTCTAGTTCTATTTTTGGGGATTTAAGAACTTTCAAAACAAAAAGTTCGCGAGCAATTTTGGCAGTGACATTAGAGGGGGTTAGGTTATCTCTGACAGCCATATTGGAGGGTATTTGCTTAGGATTTAAAAGGGAGTTTTTCCACCCACTAGGGATTGCAGAGAGGAGGCCGTAATATTTTAAGAAATTTACTTTTAGACCATATTTATCTTGAAATTCGGTTATGGACAAGAACCTACCGTCTACCAGAAGGTCGCGTATTTTAATCACACCTTTTTGATACCATGACAGAAAAAAGATCGGTTTTCCATCTATTCTAATAAAACGGTTGTTCCAAATGATTTCATTTCCGTATTCGTCAGCAGATGAGGGGTCTGTGGAGTGTATCTCCTGCCAGGCCGAAAGTATTTCTTTGTAGAAGGAGGGTAATTCTGAAGACAGATTTAAGTCATGTATATCAAAGTTACATTCGAAAAGGAAAGTGCCACCGAGGTGGGTTGTGGCCAAGGAGAAGGCAGCGCACCATTTACTATCTCCAGCTTCACATAATCGCTTTGCCCACGCAGCCTTAAGAGATTTATCCATCATAACAAAGTCAACCATGTTAAGACCGCCTTTATCAAGAGGACCAATAAGAGTGTGCCGTTTAATTTTATCCGGCTTCATTTTCCATACGAACCTGAAGCAAATATCGTTGACTTGTTTACATATGTTGGATGAAACTGAGAGAACAGATGTGTTATAGACTAGTTTGGAGATGGCGAGAGTCTTGACAATGCATATCCTTCCTATTAAAGTTAGATTTCTCGCTGACCACCGGTTTAAAGTCTTTTTCAGTGATACAATTTTTTCTTCGAAATTGATTCTGCAGCTTACCGCCGGGTCGTAAGCGAAAGCAACACCGAGAGCAATTACGTATTTCTCTGGCCACGAGATACTAAAGGGGGATCGCTTGCCCTTGTTTTGTTTAAGGCTGCCAAGCCACATTCCTTCTGTTTTAGAAATGTTTATTTTAAGACCTGAACACTCTCCAAATTCACTTAGGAGGTTAAATAGGTGGTCCGCAGAAGAGTCGTTAAGTATGAAGGCTGTGATGTCATCAGCATACAGACTTAGTTTTATTTCAGTGTCATTAAGTTTCAGGCCACATATGTTATTATTCTGCCTGATGGATTGGGCCAGCGTTTCAACAGCCAAGATAAATAGCAGCCCTGATAGGGGACACCCTTGCCTGACTCCTCTATGAAGGGAGAAGAAATTCGAAGCAAAACCATTATTAAGTACGCAGCTGGAGATGTTAGAATAAAAGACGTGAATCCAGTTCTGGAACATTGGCCCGAAGTTCATAGCGTCAATAGCCTCGAATAAGAACTTCCATTCGAGGGAATCAAAAGCTTTTTCGAAATCTATAAATAGAAGCATGCCAGGCAGATTTTGTTTCTCGTACACATCGATAACATCGGAGATTAAGCGGATATTTTCTCCAATAAAGCGATTTTTTACGTATCCAGTTTGATCACTATTTATTAAAGTCGGAAGAACTTTCTCTAGTCGATTTGCAATGCATTTGGTTGCAATTTTGTAATCTGTATTTAACAAAGAAATTGGTCGCCAGTTTTTCAGAAGAAGATTATCTTTGTTTTTCTTTGGTATAAGCGAGATCACGCCTCTTCTTTGTGAGATTGACATTTCGCCTTTTTGGTAGGCATCATTATAGCAGTCAATTAAAGGGCCCACAACATCGTTCCAGAAACATAAATAAAATTCTGCTGTGAGGCCGTCGGAACCGGGGGTTTTGTTTTTTGCAAAAGTTTTGAGAATAGACAGACATTCATCGGCAGTAATAAGACCTTCGCAGATGTTTTGCTGTTCGGCATTTAGTTTGGGTACCATTTCAGGGTTTAGGAAGTGTTTGCTGGGTTCATTAAATGTGCTAACTTCAGGCAATTGTGAAGTGTACAGCGTTTTGTAAAAATGTTCCATCTCCAATAGAATTTTGTTTGGTTCCTCTAGGTACTCATTTTCATCTGTTTTTAATTTAACAATGTGTTTCCTGTTGTGCGAGCGCTTTTCCAAATTGACGAAGTACTTGTTATTCCTTTCACCGTGCTCGTACCACCTTACTCTGCTCCTAATTATAGCACCTTTTGTTTTGCGCTCAGATAAGTTTTTCAGTTCCAATTTAACGCTTCTCGCTTCAGTTGTTAAATTCACATCGTTGGGGTTTTTACCGAGAAGAACATTGAGTTCGTTTAATTTTCGAAGTAGGTCCATTTCTTTGTTCTTTCTGTTTTTGCTAAGGCGTTTTGCAAATCGTATACAGAAATCCCTGATTTACAGTGATCCTCCCATCTGAAATCCTACATATTTCGTGCGGTCCCCCCTCCATGCCTGCAGATTATGGCTGATCCCCCCTTAGTTCTTCTGAAACACCTATGATCCCCACCTAAATCCGCCGCCCTCCCTCCCCGGCACCAGGCGATAAATAATGACCGGTCCCTAAGTTTTCAAAAATAGCCTAAGGTTGTGCGGTTAAAATGAAACCTTCTAGTCCATGAGCCAGACCACTTATTGGTACCTCGTTGAGGGGCCAGATGTTACCCTGATTTACTTAATGCTTATTGTATGCATATCTAAAAAAACTGTGATGGACTTGTCCACGTTGTAGCTAAGCAACAGAAAAGCGTGGCTTTTATGTTGCCCGAAGAGTGAAAATCCAAGATGGCGGCCAAAAATGGTTTTCCTAAGAAAATAATATGTAAATCGGCTAACAACACGATTTTTCAGTAAAATATGTTAAATATAATTTTTTTATTTCAAATGTTGTCAAAAGTGATACTGTGACCATTTTTGTCGACAAAAAAGCAAATAACAAAAGTATATTTCGTGGCATCTTACTTGACGGTATGCTTGGAATCCAAGATGGCGGAAAGTGTAGGAACCTAGAACTGTAAGTATGTCGGTCTATTTTAAAGTTTTGAACTTGTTTGTCATGTTAATATGCTCTTTGATGCATTTCTAAGATAACAAACATATAAAATCAGTATTTATCAAGTTGACTAGCCCTAAACAGTATAAGATTGTTGACGAAACAACATACGAAAATTATCGATAAAAAAGACCTTACAGCTACCATAGAGAGGTCTGATGAGGACTTATTGCTTTACTGACACTACCCTACGGTAGATGGTATATTTCACCAACTTAACTTTATTCGTTTAGAAATAAGTTTCGATCGGTAATTTACGTATATAATTTTAATACTCAGGCTAGCGATATTTTAAATGAACACTTGCTCACTAGTCAGTGTAGTTGAATGATATAGACTTCTCTTCAGTGACTAGTCATGTCCTTGTAGAAGGTAAAAGGGGATGTCTTCTATGGATTCGGGTGAGATCCCTGCAAAAAGACCACGTGCTGAATCAGAACATCTAACCTGAGCTTTGTAATATGCTGTTCTAATGCTCCACGTGCGGAACTTGTAAACCCAAGAGACCAGTCCTGGTGGGTCACTCTACTCAGAGCTGCAGAAATAAATGACTTCCAACCCATCCCACAGTTCTCAGCAGCTGATGAAAATATCCCTGACATTTTTTACCGCCGAGAATGCCGGAGTGCCTTTACCCACAAGAAAACACTGATAAGGTTACGAGGTAAAAATGCCAACACTGCTCAGGATTCCTTCCATGGAAAACAGTGGGCTTCACAGAGGCAGCCAACCTCCAGCAGCTCCCGAGTGTATGAAAAGATCTGTATTTTTTGCGAAAAAAGCAACAAGTACATCAAACGGTCACACTCCAGAGAACCACTTATTCAAGCTAGTGAACTTCGTGCAGATGAGAAACTAAGAGCCGTGGCCACTATTAAGATGGACAACAAAATACTAGCGGTTACATCTTGAGAATTTGTCGCGGCTCAGGCTCACTATCACAAAACTTGCTGTCGACATTACACCAGAGAATATTACACTCAACCAAGAAACAAGTCAGCAACAGTGGAAGATGGAGAACGAGCGTATGCAGATGCAGAAGATGACGTCTATCAAATGTTGTTTGCTAACATAAGGGATGACCTGTTCCCAAATCCCCGTGTTTTGACTATGGTAGAGTTGACAGCCAACCTTGTTCTGTATATGAAAGCTCATGGTGTGGAGGAAGTACAGGCGAGTACTAAGAAGCACATACGGCGTAAATTGCAAGAGGAATTTGGGGAAAGCCTGCTGATTTTCTCTGACGACAATGGAAAACTCCTCGTCGTTCCTGACAATCTTAAGATCACTACTCTTGCTGCAGAGCAGATGAGAATGAAAGGAGAGTTGAATTTCCTTAAAGAAGGTAAGTCTGATCCATTACAGCTGATCCGAAAGGCAGCCGTTTGCATTAGAGCTGAGCTTAAGAAATTTCAAGCACAAGCAGACCTTGGTTGGCCTTCACAGCCACAAGAATTGGATAAGGATTATCTTCCTTTAACTCCTTTCCTAACAAAATTTTTGAAAACCCTTCTAGCTGGTTACTCAAAAAAGCCCCTGCCATCCCGTGTAAATAGATTTATCCATTCGGTTTCGCAAGATTTTATGTTTGCGGTAAGCGGAGGGTCTTGCACCACAGCCAAGCACATCCTACTTCCATGGGCTTACTGGAAATGTGTAGAAGTGATTAAACTTTTAAACCAGCTTGGACATGGCGTTTCATAGTCGAAACTGGAGGAAATTGAGACAGCATTTTGCTTGAAGAAGATTGAAAGCGAAGAAGAAATGGCTGTCATTTTACCATCAAATATCTATCCTGGTGTCCCCACAACATTAGCATTCGATAATATTGACCGACTGGAGGAAACACTTAGCGCAAGTGAAACATCTCGTTGCGTGAACGGCATAGTTATCCAGCCAATAGTACATACAGTTGAAGTACCAACACCTGCTGGGACAATGCCAAAACAAAGGAAGATGAGCATACCGCAAACACAATTTGTTCTGCCAAGTTTTGATGCCGGCCAGCACGTTGGTCCACCAGCCATTAGGCCAATGTCGCGTGATTGCAGTGATGCTGTCCAAACAGCGCAGATGAAGAACTTCACTTGGTGTATGACACGGCAAATCAACTCCACTGAGCAAAACGTTTGTGGGTGGACTGGCTTCAACATCATGACAAGACATAAAATCGCTGTCAACCAGGACACAGTAGGTTACCTTCCGACTATCAACGCACCAGCAGCAGCTATGAGTACGGTGAACGAGGTCTTAACACAAGCTCTCAAAATCAAAGAGTCTCTTGGCTTAAAGGAAATTGTTTGCGTTTTTGACCAAGCATTGTACGTCAAGGCAGCAGACATCACGTGGAAACACCCAGACAAGTTCCAGCCAATTGTTCTTAGAATGGGCGTGTTTCACACGATTTGTAACTTCTTAGGAATTATTGGCAAGAGGTTTCTAGATGCAGGACTGTGTGATTTAGCTGTTGAGTCCGAAGTCATCGCAGAAGGTTCAGTAGACCGAGTTTTGAATGGCCAGCAGTACAATCGAGGAGTACGCCTTCACAAGCTCTTGTACGAAGCCCTTAAGAGACTGGCTTGGAAAGGTTTTCTTGATTGGCTTCAAATGAACCAAGCTGCATAGAAACAGTGCTTGTTAGAAGACAGTCGATTACTGTTTGTCGATCTTACTCAGACAACCACCCAGGAAAACCTTGATAGCGTTCTTCACAATCCACGTCTTGCTCTCTTGTTTGATATGTTGCAGCACTATCTTTCGTTCCTGCAGCCTGAAGGAGGACCTTTGGCACAGTTTTGGATGTCGTACATTGACATGGTCGAGACAATTTCATTTGATAAGATCTTCAAGGGAGGGTAACTGGCTTTTTCATCTGTACGCCATTCGTGCTGTTCTTCCTTGGTGTTTTGCGTACGACAGGATCAACTACAGTCGTTACCTCTCCGTTTACTACGCCGAAAGGACCAGACTCTCCATTGATCATCAAGATGTCCATGCTCAGCTTGAAAATGGAGGATTTTCTGTTCAGTTGGGCAGACAGAATCCCTTTGGTAGGATTGCAGTCGACCAAACCATCGAAGAAACCGTTAACAAGGACACACAGACTCCCGGGGGAACCAAAGGATTCAGCCTCAAACCGGCTGCTTTGATCCGCTATTATCTCACAGCAGAATACAGAAGTACTTGCCTGAAGCAACTACGGGAACTGACCGATATCAAGCCACCTTGTGTGAGTCACCACGACTTAGAATCATCTCGTATCCGAAAGGACGAACTAGCTGTACAGTCGCTGGTTAATTTAATGGACACTGAATACATTAACCCATTCAGTGGTGACCCGGCAGAGCTGATCAGCCTGTCAACAGGTACTGTGGCCCCCTCTGACGTTGCAATTGATCTTCTAACTGCCAAGGCACGTGGAGAGACAGCATACAAGTACTTCCAAGATGAACGAATCAAACTCGGAAAGAAGCCTTTCCATGAGCCACTTCCCAAGCAGAAGTTGAAGACCTTCTCGGACATAAATAAACGAAGAGTACCTATAAGTACTAACAAGGAGACTGCCCTGAAAGCAGACCACAAGTTGTTTGGCCATATGGTACTTATTGCAACAAGCAGGAAGTTGGACATGAGATCAGTGCTGGCCCATCCACTTGGACCATTGCCATGGTCGCTTGGCAACTGTGATGGCACGCTGAAAAAGACAAGCAAGTCCACACTGGCCCGACAGCTGGAAAAAATGTATCGTTAGCAGAAGCGATACCGCAACCGTCAAATTGCATCATCGATGGAATGAGCCTTGTTCTAAAAGTTCACAGCGATAACAAGACCTTAGCTGAACTTTCAGATGCCATTTTCATGGCGGCATTACATACTGGGGTGGAGAGTTCCCGTATCGACGTGGTATTTGATGTATACCTTGGTGAATCCATAAAGAACGCCGAAAGAGTCAACCGTGGGTCGGTATTCATTTCAGCAACATCGTCGCTAACCACAAAGTTAAGCAGCGGTCATGCAGAAGAACACGAAGTACCAAGGTGCATTTACTCAGCTAGGTAAAAAACAGCCAGTGCCAACAGACCTCTTCAACGTGTCCAAGAGTTTACCTGTAAGCTATATGCTGCCAGATGCCCAAACGCTACTGTGAATGAGCTAAGGTATCACTTATTCCGAGCAAAGAAAGGAGAGATCGAGTCAGCAGCCGACAGTCGTGAAATGGATGGTCAAAATACGTCGTGTAAGGCTCATAAGGTGTGTATTTCGCTATGGCCGATGGGATGGGATGACGTGAGAACAAGAGCGGACCGAGTCGCCATTTGGAATTGGCAGGTCAAGGGGTTTGGTGGAAGATTTGCTTCGACTGTGTTGTGGTATAATTTTTGTGCTGACCTCTAAACATAAAGAGAAGAAGTTGTACACAGACATCGATAAGTACACACACGCACGCACGATAGGACAAGGGTCCACAAGAAAGTATCGTAGGTATAGACGCAGACGTCCGCCGAGCAGTGTTAGACCCTTGCCTGTCACGAAAGGAAACACTGAAATAACTGTCAAATACTAGTGAAAGAAAAGAAGGAGGACTGATAATAACAGGAGGTGAAGTCCAGTGGCGTTGTTGTTGCTGGTGGGACCAAAGTGTTGCTGAGACATCCTAAGGAAGAATCGTTCTCAGTAAATGTTATGAAAGGAAAATTCTGGTGTATGTTGTCGTGGTTATGTTTAATACTTGGAAAATATCTAGCTGCCAACGTCAAGAAAGGTTATTCACAGGTGAAAAATGAATTACTACACGAGGCTGAATCTTCTTGGATAGTATAAGTGGCACAGAAGGATACACCAGTTAGTCTTTCTATTTTTTTGCTTTACTTTTGATTTTGAACCGATTTGTTCGATTTTAGAGTTCGAGACAACTTGCTGACTCCGGAAGAGCAAACCGGATTTAACGATTACGTCATAAGACATGTTTTAACGTGTTTCAGATAAAGCAACGACTTCGCTTTTTACTAATTTCTCCAGTTTCTGACGGTGTGTTTGTCTTTATCGATAACCATGTTTCTTTGTGCCATATTCACAACAGTATATGAATACATCGCTCACAACTCTCGGTAAAAGCATGTTCAGTTGTGGACAAATTTATACCGACTTTTTTCAATCGCACTGCAAGGATATGGAACATATTGCCTGAATGTATCAGAATGCCTACATCAATTCAGAGTTTCAAGCTTAAACTACTAGAATATTATTTCGAAGCTCTTCGTACAAGCTACGATCCTGAAGAGCCTAGAACCTGGAAATCTATATGTGTTAAATGTAAAAATGCTAGACTGTTGAATTGTCCTGTAACTTGTTGCTTTTAATCAGTTTTTGTTTCCTTATGTACCTTGTTAATTAATTAATTTGGGCCCACAGTAATTGGTTCTTACTGTTGTGGTGTCCCTGCCTGGTTTTGTAATTGTCTTCAATGTTTTTTATATACGTAACTCCCAGGCGAAGCAAAATAAATAAATAAATAATTAAAAAATTTAAATTTTTAGTTTTATTCAACAAAATATTCAAAGCGATAAGACAAATGAGCTGAGTGATCAGATTTTAAACATTACGTCATTCGGTAACGCAAAAGGCAAAAAACTGTCACAATTTTCGTCACGCCGGTTAGCATGTTGAGATTCTGACGATGTGTTTGCCTTTGTCGATAATCACGTTTTTATAGTGCCATGTTCACAACAGTATATAAATACATTGCTCAAAACTCTCGGTAAAAGCATGTTCAGTTGTGGACAAATTTATATCGACATTTAAATTTTTACTTTTTTTCAACAAAATATTCAAAGCGATAAGACAGAGGAGCTGAGTCATCAGATTTTTAAACATTACGTCATTCGGTAACGCAAAAGGCAAAATACTGTCGCAATTTTCGTCACGCCGGTTAGCACGTTGAGCCAAGTAAAAATACTTATCGAGGGTGGAGTGAAATGCGTCTGTTTTGAGAGTTGTGACGGCTTTTTTGTTCATGGATTTGAGGAAGACCGACCAAAAGACAGCGAAAAATTATCTTCAGTGAAGAATGAGGTTATGAGCGTAGCCTGCGGAGCTATGTTTGATGAAGAGAGGGTGAATAATTCAGTTGACCTCCTTTCCAGGGTATTGGTTACCTTTTCAGTTGGTCAAATTTCAGCGTTGGTTGCTGTAATTCTATAAGTCTAAGAGAAGGCTTTGTTTACAACTGCCACACCAGCACGGGAGACAGATGGCACGGTTATGCAGCCCTCAGGACTACTTGTTCTTTTCATGGGACGTACAGAGTTACCGCACTTTTGCTGCAACTTGCTGTTACAGACGCTTGAATGTTATCGAACGTGCAATCACGCACGCCTCGCTTGCTCTCTTTTCGAGAGGAACCAACACTTCGTCGGTTCTGCACGCATTGCGGGCCTATGTTTAAAAATGGCTGCAATTCAAAACAAGAAAGCCCAATGGGCATTTTAACCGGCCATTCTGACCCACCCCACCCCTAGGTTTCACAAATGTTAGCGCGATCCTGTATTTATACGAACCGGCGTGACGAAAAGTGTGATTGTGTGACACAATATTTTTACTATAGCGTTCCTGGATGGCGTAATGTTTAAACTCTGATGACTCAGCTTATCTTTCTTATCGCTTTTATTTCTGCTGAAAAACGCAAAATTCACTCATACGTTGAATGTCGGTATAAATTTGCCCATAACTAAGGATGCTTACAAAGGGATGACGAAATATTTACTTTTGTGCCTAGACCGTGAATACAAACAGTGAACATAACAGTAGAATCAAAATATAACGCTTGATAAACACGAGCTCGAGCAGATCGTCAGAGTCTGGGGCACGTTAAGGCATATCTCATGACGTGTTGTTTAAACCTGGTTTGCTAACCCGGGAATTCCCATGCAAAGTAAACAAGTTGACTCGGAACGGCAACACCACACGCAAACCACACGAACTAACTGCCTCTCACGCAGCACAATATTACACCGCTGCTATACAAAACGCAACTTTCAAAGCAAATCACGTTCACAGAAGCGTGATATGCTCCTCACATTCACAAATCCTTCCACTTCCACATTTTTACATCCCTCAAAATGTCAATCCCCATAACAAAACTCCTCCGCGAAAAATTTTTTCACCATAACCACTAACTAATTCACTGCTTTACTCAGTTGCGCATGCGTTATGCAAGACAAATACAGAAACCCCAAACTTAACAACCCTTCGCCGCTTATATCTTAAATACTGTAAATTAAAAAACAAGAACGCACGAAGGTATTATTCAGCAGACTAATATGCGCATGCGTCTTATATAAGACAGTACAGCTCTTGAGTACTCGTACCACAAGCTTTACAGCACTTTGTTCGTATGTTAAGTCAACTGACCCTTACCACAAAACTGTGCCCATTTTATAAACTGGCGGTCGCCCATGACGACGGCCGGTTAATAACGAAATGTCGCAATCTGGTAAGAACAATACAGGTATCAGCGGCCAGCCCGGGGGATAGACCCCCGGGCAACCCCAGGGGAACCCACGGGCTTGGTAGGGGATTTGTAGCAAAAATGTTCCCCGGAGACATAAGTGCGCTTTCGCGTTTTTCGACAAACCTCCCCGGGGATCTACCCACGGGATTTGCTAATGGTCTGCTGTCACGAAGTTCAGCGGTAATTTTAATATCCCGTGGCGTGGCAAAACTCCCCGGGGATCTGCACACGGGATTTGCACATCGTCTGCTGTCACGAGGTTCAGCGGTAATGCATCGCTTTCTGAGGTGAGTGCATTTCTTTTATCATTCAAATTTGCAAGTATAGTCGAGCCATCCTCCACTGAATAAAATATCTCAGTGGGATTAATCAAGATAGGATTCAAACAAGCAGAAAGTTGTGATACCTCTTGTTTCTCTTTGTAATTTGCTGGGTATCATTTAGACATTTTCAAGTACTTTAAATTGATTTCACTTACAAGAAGGTGGTCTTCATTTGCGAAATTTTCTGCACCTCGTCGACACGGTTTTAGTGGAAGAAATCCCGTAATGCCGTACTCCAGAAAAAAAAATTGCTGTGTTTACATTGCAATGTTGAAATAAACTGCTGGTTAAACTTTACTGTGAGGTTGTTAATGACTTCCCGAGTACTGTGTTTTCTTCTCAGAGGATGCTCAGAGGAAATTATTAATACTTTTGGAGACCATCTCTGCTTGTAGTTGGAACACGGCATTGCCCCGTTTAGCCCCGGGGGTGGGGATATTTGTTACAAGATTTTGGCCCTTACCCAGGGCTTCAACAAGCATTTGTTAGGGCAGTCTTGCGAATGCCCTGGGGTGCCCGGGGGTCGCCCAACCCCTTCCCCCGGGATGGCCGCTGATACCCGCATTAATGGGGACAGTGTTCAGCGTAGTCTCAGTCATTCTAAATTTACGACAAACTAAGACTACTGTCGACGTTAAAAGCTTATAGACTAGTGGAAGATGAACTACGTACAGGATTGATAAGATGAACTACGTATAGGATTTATCGCTTGCAGAAAAAAAGCTGCTAAACTGATCTTATAGATCGGGAATCCAAAGCTCCCTCGTTACCCTTATTTCAGGAACTCGGATGGCTTCCAGTTCATGATAGAATTAAATTTGTGCGTGCTTCTATTGTCTTCAAAGCTTTAAACGGTCTCTCGCCAATTTACATATCTGACTTGATATTACCTTTCAATAAAGTACATAACATCAATACACATGGATCCACGAGGAACCTGAAACTCCCTAAAGCCAACACTAACTCGGGCAAACGCACTTTTGCTTTCCTTGCTTTTAGTGAATGGAAGGATAATGTTAAAACCTCAACAACGCTTTCCTCGTTCAAAAGGGACCATCTAAAGATGGCCTTCTCCAACCTTAAAGACATCTAATTCCCTACATTCAGACTCCTGAATACTTTAGTCTAATACTCATGTTATAGCATACCTTTTATATTCTAGTGACTGCTTTTTTTATCTTTATCTATTGATATGTATTTAACTAACATTCGTATTAGATTATTATCATTATTGTTATTATTATTATTATTATGACTTATTTTTCTTTATTTTAGCAGGGCCTGGATGACAAGAATGGACGTTTAAAACCATGTCACAATTTTTGTATGAGGGTAGTTTAAAAAAAATATTTTACTTTGTTTCCATAAAATTAACCAATCCAGAATTGTCCATGGAAGCTCCATAAAAGCTTAATCTGTTAGCCTATGAAATAAATTCGTTTGTGGGCAATTTATAGCGTTCTGTTGCCTGCTAAGAATGAATTTCATCTGAACTGATAAACATAAAAGACTAAGATTATCTAGGAAAGACGTTTGACTTACTGAGGGTCATAAGAAAGCAGTATGAGCGCCCAGACACCTCCAGAAAATAACATGCGGACCGCCGAGGAAACAGAGCAGTTTGCTGTCTGATTTAATTCAAGGGAAAAAAAGATATTCTTTCGGAGAGCTTTTACTAAGGCAAAATTAACTTTGGTGTGACATGGACCCACATGGCTGCCATTAAGCATAATTTGGGATTTTTTTATCTTCTGATTGATATGATTAGTTTTCTCTGGATGAGAAGTTGATTTTTAACGCTTTCCCGTACAGAGGTACACCTTTGTTTACCTCTAAGTTAAAAGGATTACTCCACGTTAAAAACTTGGGACAATAGTTTGCCAGTGAAGAATAGTCGTTTGTCTTTCGTGAAAGACAATACGCGCTTCTCCTAGCTTTTACTCGAAGGGATTTTTTAACCGTCCAAATTTCTCACAGGCTTTTGCTTCTGCTTCGATCCGATCATCTTCGCCCATACAAACTTCACAATGCCAAATCAGAACTTATTTTGAACCAGATTCCATTTTTGTCTGGATGATTTTAGGTAGTTTTGTTTACAAAGCAATTAGAGTATTAGCAGTAACTTCTCACAGACAAGGAATAGTAAGTTTATTATGACGCCCGATAAACGCAAAAGCCGTGAGCACAAAAAAGTGCCTCAAACCGGCTTCATGTATGTGAAGTGTAGCTAAATAAAATCTTCGCCGGAAAACGAATGTTTTCCTGAAGTGAAACGAGAAGAAGGACGAATCGGACAGCCTAAAAGAACAGTAAAACTTAGCTTTCATATTGAGAGTTTGCCTTTGAAGACAAAAGAGAACATTCTATTTCTTCTCTTATCTCTTATCCAGAGAAGAAAGGCTTGTCGTTGTTGAACTAAAACCTCACTCAAGAACAAAAATATGGCAAAGTTAAAAAAACAGTCTTACTTGTATAAATCCAGTGAATGAACTGACCTCTAGCAGAAACGCTTATTTTTAAAGCTGGAAGAAGCTTCCTGGTTCGGATTTTGCCCAGGAATGAGCCCGTTTCATTCGACATTCAGGCATACCGTAAGCTTCTATGATGACTGAAGAATTTTCCACTTGGCATTGATAGACACGACTCGGAGAATTTCAAAACTCACCGAAGTACGATTCAGTGTAAGAATACGGCAGTCCCTCACTGAAGTTTTATGCTCTTGTCATCGGCTTCGCCCCGGGGGGGGGCACCCCGGGCTGATATGGGGATTTTGCTAATTGTCCATTTCAAAGTTCTTGTATTTCCCAACCGATGGGGGATTTTTTTCGAGCAAAGTCCCCAGTATCTTAGGGGGAAGCCAAACAAGCAACAAGACTTGAAGATGCAATTCATTTTGGTGCTGATGAAAAATGCAACGTTTATTTTTTGTCCCGAATAGTCCACAAGCTTTTCTAAACCTCTCCTATACTACAACTGCATAATTATTTATAGGCAAATGATAATAAAGAACATACTATAGAGCCTAGAAAATCCGCGAAATCAATTTAACTTTAAGGTGATTCCATCGAAATAGAAGGAATATTTAAAAGTTTCTAAGACTTGGTCCAAATGGTAATTATGTTTAGAATATTTCAAAAATAAAATAAAAAATGGGGGTCACCCAGCTTGTTTTGGTACAACATGGATATCCATTGATAGCAGTATACGACCCCCAAGGTTTTCCTAAGAAACCCTATTAATCAGAAATGAGAACTATAATTGCTTTAAAAACTGGTTGATTATATTGTAATATTGGAGCTGTTTTGCAAAATAGACATTCATCTTGCATTGTATACTATTTTAGTTGAACAGGAATTAAGGATATGAAAAAATTAAAGAATTTGCCGCGTGTGCACATACCCTGTTGTACCTAAAGACGTGTTCTTTTCGGCATTAAAATAAAAATACCTCAAAGCAGAATTTTTAACTTTTCTTGAAATCGCGATATATTGTACTTGACCGTGTGCCATTTGAATTTACCGGTATGTATTAAGAAGTGGGGGACACCAAGCTCGTTTAGGAGAAAACGACCTGTTATTTCTCTGAACTGCTCAGCTTTCATAGAAAACCTATCAAGTTCCTCGTGCGCGCACTAATCACGCAAAAAATGATGCGCAATGCAAGAGTGCTCCATAATCCTGTTGACTGCACGCCGCATGGCGTGACTCGCTTATGCGCCGATCAATTCGAAACTTCAACACCCCCTCCCCGGGCATACCCCGGGCATTTGACTGTGCATCGTCCCCTTGATTTTTATGCTAACTAAACTAGTGATTGAGTTTTGAATTGTTATAATTTCAAATTTCAACGTCCGCGAAATAGAACTGCGGCGTCCCAAAAAACACTATTTCAGGAAGCTCACAATCATTCAGTTTTTGGAGAGCACTCAAGTAGCTAGCGTTGCTCTTGGTAACTCTTGTGCTCTCCAAACCATAACTCGATGTACGCACGCTAAAGCATGAACCAATTGCAATTGTTAAATACTGAGCCCGTTTTGTAATCACCAGGTTAACTCTCTTTTATCCCGATTCGCCCTTCTTTCGATTGTTTTTGAGACGTCAGTATAACTACCTTATTGGTACTTAATTGGGCGGGTCTTTAATTTCTCCTCGTCCTTATTAACTACTTTTTTTGCCCTTTTTTCATATTTGCCTATTGAAATCGCGAAAATAAAACCCTGCGAAATACTGTCTCGCCAAAATCGCGAAATTAAGTACCCTCGAAATTAAGTACCAATAAGGTACTTATTATATATGGCTATTGCTTGTAAATATATAACGCGCACTGTGATTGGCCAATACTCGGGGCCAGATTTTCCCGTAATGCCCACAGGCATTATGAACTCAGGCTCTCAGGGCCGTAGCCAGTATGAGGCAAATTGAGGCACTTGCCTGAGTCATTTTTTTCGTTTTCTCAGTCCTTTTTTCGTTTAACACCCTAAATACCTAGGAAGAGAATTTAACCATGGAAATTGCCTCAGTCATAATTTTTTCTGGCTACGGCCCTGCCCGGCAGGTAAAGCGGGAATATAGAAAATGTGAAGGTACATTTGATTCAATTAGTTCGAATGATTTGAAGCAAATGAAAAGAGACAGTTTCTTTGAAGATTTCTACTTTTTCTTGTGCAATATATTTTTGTGTGAAATAAAACTGCTGAGTTCTGAATGCTTTCCGTTAAACTGTTTCATTCATCCCAATCCACCACGACTCGCTTTTCAATTTCAAGTAATAAAGTGTTAGACACAGCTATATAATAAACTTCTTATTAACTCTCGCTAGCTCGGGACCGTACTGGGAGAATATTGCCCTCAGTCTTTCTTGTAACGGACCTCACTTCGCTCGTTCCGTACCAGAAAGACCTCGGGTAGTATTTTCCCAGTGCGGCCCTTGTGCTCGGTTGATAAGAAGTAAGTATTGACGTACTCAAAAGCGAGCCAGTGATTGGTTACAAATTTCGCGCCGTTTTTGTGGGGCTCCTTCCATTCAAAACAGAAATTCAAAGTTTCTCGTCAAAAAGCGGCCACAAATGTAAATTACTTTGTCGTTTGAAAGATAAAGGAAAGCGATATTCAACTTTGGAGGCCATGCTATCGAAAAGCCAAGGAATTAAAACGTGTTTTTGGTTGTTTTTAACAGTTTGTTTTTGTCGAGGTGTTGTTGTACGCGCGCTAGTCACGCAATCATGTTTTTGAAAAAAGTTTTGAACGAAAAGGTCGTCGAGTTTGCGTTATTTTACCTATTTTGTCGACTTCTGGAACCTAACAAAACTACATAAAGAAGCCACTTAGAATTTATTTGTGTGATGCACCGACTTATGGTGAGAAAAGTCCATATTTTGATAAATTTTTTTCTGCAAAACAAATATTTGATAGGGCGTACAAACATTCCTGTTCAACACTTGATAAGTATAGAAAATGCTCACTTTTGCCTTTGTTTTGCCCGAAAAACGATTGAATCGTGATACAAAACTAAACGCGATTTTGAGACGGCAATTGGGCATTATATTGACGGCGTTGGAAGCCCAATACGGAATATATTTTCTTCCAACTAGCCGTCAATATAATGCAGAATTGCCGTAAATCACGTCAATCGCAATTAGGGTGCGATTCTTTGGGAAAATCCAAATCCGGATTCTTGTATCCAAAAACGGATTTTGCGTTTCTTTACCTAAATCCGAAAATGGATTAATCAGAGATTAGTGATCTGAAGAATCCACACTCTGGGTGGATACATCAGATCAAATCTAAATCCGGATTTTTAGGATTCATGATCCGTGCGTTTCTTTGGGGGACGGATCAATCTCGTACCCAGAGTAGTGAACTCTGGGACATCTGTCAAGCGGTCTTCCATGCAAATTTACCGGTCTCGCCATATTTTTTCTCGATCTTGCGTGACAAAACATTCGATCGTGAAAAAGAAAATTCAGGTGATTATTCCGTTCCGTATATGTGAAAAGTTTCCTCCAAAAGTACAGACAGAATCATTGACACGTCAGGATAACTTCATTTGTGTACCATTTCTGTAATTCAGGGACCAGATTTTGCTAATTGTGAACGCAAACAGCGAGTTCCCTTGAACTACTGCAGATACTGTCCTTGTTTATAAATTATTTTTATTCCATTTTAGTATAAATCTAATAGCGTTCTATCATAAATGCTGCAATCTGATTGGCTATCCTACTCGCTATCTATTCCGTGATAGATAGTGAGTAGCGAAAAGGTGAGTGGCGGGCGCAGTCTTATACCTCAAAATAACAATGCAATTAAGTAAGACTTTTCACTTTCGTGGTATATTAATCGAGATTTATACTAAAACAATTAGATTATTCGCTCTCGATTTCTATGCGTGATAGTTGATTCGGCCTTCGGCCTCATCAACTATCACGCGATAGAAATCTCGAGCTCAAAAGGGCAGTACGAGAGACGTATCGTTCTGACATATATATTGCGTGCCTCCAGCCTGTCTTGTCATGACAAAATAATCCTTTTTCGGATTTTGCGTTTCTTTGGTGTTGAAGAATCCATATGATCTAGGATCACAAATCCGTTTTCGGATTCTCCCAAAGAAACGCACCCTTAGTTTCCCGGGCAATTTCCCGTAGCAAGCCTACTATCACCACCACGGATGTGTCACCGATGCGTCACGTGCCTTGTCAATATTGCATGCCCGTCACAGGTATATTGACCCAGTTTCCAGGCTAGGTCGGTTCCTTCGCCGATCTGAAAGCCTGTTTGCAGGCTAAAAAACTATTCATCCATGGCGCTCCTTAAAAGAGTCGTATTTTCGGGAATACCGGTAATTCTTCTATTCCTTGGCCATTTTGTCAATTCCACAACTGCACATATTCCACTTGACAGACGAAATTCAGCTCGTGTGGAAGTAGTACTGTCAGCTCAACGGGGGAATTTGGCCAAGTTAATTTGCATACACACCCCTGTATTTTGCCGCATTCTGATTGGTCGAGAGGCGGTCATGTGATATTTTTCTGGCTTCTGATTGGTGGAGAAGGAAGGGGTGCGAAAGGCATGTTGGTATCATGTGAACAAGCTCGTTTGCATACACCCCTGTGCCAAATAAGATCATTGGGAAGGGAAATCCAGGACAGTGAGCCTCATTTTGATGCGAGGGAGAAATGACGTCATAGGGATCACCATGAAAACCAGGGAAAACCGGAAGTGAAAAAATCAAGGCGACAAGTGGAAGTGGAAGGAAAAAAAAGAATTTTTAATGAAATGATTTAAGGCTTTTTACAAGCGGGAACGCGTGGTGCTTGGGTCCGAGTGGTCAGCGATGTTCCATTACAGAAAAGTTCAAAGTCCAACTGGGAGAGCGTGGTTTTACAAGAAACTCAAACACGCTTCTTGGCTTGCATGATTCTTTTGACTAGACGTTCCGTTATGGTTTTCTTGCCGGCTAAACAATCGATGGCTTTGATCACCTTGGCATCGGCTTTCCGCATGTCTTGGAGATTCTGCGCATGACTGTAGTCGATGTTGTATTGTTTAACAACCTTGTCCAAACGACCAACACCAGGATCTCCACGTTGCAGGATCTCTATCGCCTCAGGAATGAACTGATCTGTCATCAGACAAAATCACATACACTCCACATTTGCTTTGCTTGCTTGCTTGTTTGTTTACTTGTCTGCTTGCTTGCTTGGAGTGAAGAATGAAATGGAAGGCCGAGTGGCTTGGTTTTATAGAGAAAAAAAGGGTCACGTGCCATAGGTTGACTGACCAATGAGAGAGGTAGGTCACTTGAAGGAGGGATGGGGGTATCCCCCCTTTGTTGAATCACTCAACATCCTTGCCCAATGACAAGTAGGTGACGTGAAGGAGGGATGGGGCGGTATCCCCTTTAAAATAAAAAAGAGGTGGGGTACCCCCTCCCCCTCTCTATTTTCACATCATCCTTAGCGAATTTCTGGCTATAAAACCCTGGAGATGCCACAGGGATTCACTCCTAGCTTTGAGTCGGTTCAATGTGAACTTTGGTTAGTTGGTGAGAAAAATGCCGAGAAGAAAATCGTTGGGTGACTTGGCAAGTTATGTGAATGAGAAGGGAGAGGAAGCACTGGGAAGGAGAGTGAGACCAGAGAGGACGCATGTGGAGAGAGCAGCAATGAGGATGGCGGAGAGAAGGCAGGAAACGTGGAGACCTCTGAACCGAAATCGTGTGGCAGCGTTTATTCGAATGTATTTGTTGGCCATCGTCTATGACGAGAATGCGTACCGCCAGTCAACAGAAAAAAGAAAATCAAGAAAAATTTTAAATGAAGCCCTGGTCAGACAGATCATCCCGTATGTGTACCGAAATCGCGTCTGGACCTTGGACGAGTCCCTGTGGCCCATCTCTTTGGAGGATTTTCGGGAACTTGATCACCATTTGAGTGCCAATCTCCCCTGAGCGCATGCGGGGCACCACTGGCAAATGATTGTTTATTTTTTTAACGAAGTGGAGCGGGAACGGGACGAGTGGAAACGGTTGGAGGAGACGGAGAGAGAAGTCATGGAGGCAGTGAGACGCGTGATGGCAAGTTAAAACATTTGAACATTTTTTTATTTTTTGAACATTTGAATACATTGTGAGTCAAGGCTTCTGTGAGTCAAGAGAAAAAACATTTATAATAGTGCAAATCCAGTGATGTGACATTTGAATTTTTTTAATTAAACAAGTGATGATTTATTTTACAACAACTCTGTGTCCGTGTCCATATCTTGCCACGCCGCATGAGCGCTTTGCAAGCGTTCTTTTCTTTGTTGTTTTTTCGTGTCACTGTAAGCCGCTTGTCTTAAAGTTTGACTCAAACGTAACGTAGATGTCATTTCTCGACGAAGTGTTTGAAAACGGGAACGTCTCTTGAACACTTCTCTTCGGACGCCAGGGGTTTCTTTTGAATCCAATGCACTTGTCCATCCATGATGGGATCATACACTTGAGTTTCTTCACAAAAACTGACACGTTTCATGCTATTTAAAAATGAAAGTTTTCCAGTTCCATTCTTAATTGTTCCATGTTCTCGGGTGAACAGAAAGTACGATGGAATAAAGCTTGGATTTCCTCTCGGGTTTTGTTGTCCAGATCACGGGAACCAACCACGGCACTGCTTTGATGAAGGGTGGGTGGATTAGGACCCCAGGGTAAAAACTTGCTATCAGTGACTAGAGAACCCTCGTTGACCTGGTAGTGGTTTTCTGACCGGTACCAAGTTTGACTGGGAATGTCAAACAGGTAGACTTGTTTGCCTTGATCCAACGCCAATTGCGCGGTCCACCCCGTGCCCCCTTTCACTCGTTTGGCATCCTTTTCCAAAGTGCCAAAAGCAGGGTATGAGCCTTTTTAGCAATTTGGTAATTGCGTTGCAGCAATTGAAGCGTGTAGAAATGACTGGGTACACGTTTACACAGTTTATGAGCAGCCCGATCGATGTGAGGATTGGCGAGCACTAAGACTTCTATCGTGGAAGGACTGACGTATTGGGCTCGTGGATGATGGGGTGGGACAAGGATTTCCACTTGCATGCCAAAATGTCTGGCCATTTGTTCTGCCAATTCGTCGGTGCCTTTAGCTCCACCGGTGTATATCACGTGCCCATGACCAATAGTGAGGTGCATCTCGTCTTCTAGGTCTTGGGCTCCAATCATGTCGATGTCTGGGTCTGGGGACATTCGTCGGGAAAAATGTAACCGGTATCGGGTCCTACGATGTCAAGAATGTCTGCTTGGCTCAACACTCAAGCCAAACCGAGATCAACGAGAGGATGATGTCGGCACTGTTGGAAAGTGAATCCGGCAGCGAGACCTCGGTTGACACGTTCGAGCAGATAATCGTCGACCGAGGCTAAGTCTTCACGCTTGAGATCTTTGTAGAAGTCCATCAGACCGAATGGAGAAAAAGGGAAGGAGGGACCTTCTTAAATAGGGAAAAGGGGAAGGGAAGATGGCCAATGGGAATAGAGTTGACCTTATATGGTTATGAAAGGGTGGGAAATCTGACCAATCACCCTCCAAGAAGAACCTGGCCTATCAGAGGGTCATCACGTGATTCCAACATGAACCAATGAGACAAAGGGGTGAAGGATATAAAAACCCATGCGCTGTGGGTGAAAAAGGCACATTTCAATCCAGCTCGTTATCCAAATCCTTGTCGGAAGAGAAAATCTGCCAAAAGCCCTCACCCTGCCGGGAAGAAAAAGAAGGGGAAGGAGGAGAATGAAACCCTGGTGATTCAAAATATGACACCCATAGGATTGGAGGCGTTTAAGAAAAATGACGCCACGTATTTGGGTGACATGCCTAGCGACGACGATCCCCCACTGGTAGAGTTCATGCAAGAGGGTGTGTCGTTCCACCACCCAGTGAGAAAGAAACCCAGGCCGCCGTGGAAGAGCTGATGGACGAATTGAATGGCATGGTAGACCAAGCCACCCAAACTCCTCCCCCTCAATTCACATTGACGAGGGTGTATGACAGTCCTGAAGAATTTGCTGAAGCCAAACGCCAAACACCACCTCCCCCAGCCAAGGATGACCATGAAGGGTTGAAAAGATTAGTGAGAATGGCTACCCTCTTTCAAAGTCCTGGCTTTCAAAACCCACGACCCAGTCCCCCGCCCAGTTCAGTGGACTACATGGTGTGCCCTTGCCACGAGGTGCGTTTGGAGGAGCGCCAATCTCAAAAGGGATGGCACTATGTCAAATGTCCCAGGCAACCCTGTTTGCTGTTTTGTGGTAAAGACAAAGCCCACGACTATATTAAGGCGGTGTATCGTCAACCTCATCCAGAGGTGTGCGACATGTGGAGCTGTTTGTTGTGCTTTTGCCGTGAACCTGCTACGCTTCAACAGAGCCATTCCCCAGAGAACCCCGATCGGTTGTTTGTGACCTGTTCCAAGAAAAAGTACCACTTCTTTCGGTGGGCCGGCCAACCTTTGGGTCCACAGTACTGGACATGGTTTCATAACCATCCACCCAAAAAGGCAGACCAGCAGGCAGACTCTCATTTGTCGACTCGTGATGCCGATGGCTATCCCAAGCGTGGGTATGACATCCAGGTCCCCCGCCGCGAGTGAGATGCAAGGAGGAAGTGGAGCGAGAACGTCCCCTGACGGACTATGAGAACCAGTTGTTGCGAGAAATCCAGGAACTCAAGAACCGTCAAGAGGTTTTGGTGGCTCCAGCACCATCTCCACCCAAGTACAGTGACAGTGTAGAGAACTGGCAGAAAGGCCTAGAGACTGTAACTTATGACCGTAGTGGTCTATTTTAAAGTTTTAAGTTTTAAGAAAAGAAACTGCTTTTTTAGAAAAATGAAAAGCAGGTCCGTCAAAAAGAGCATGATCGACCGGGGCGCCGGTACCTTTTTTTTTTTTAAATACGCGCGCTCTTTTGAATCTTATTTGACTTGTATAAAAGGAGTGTTGTAAGAATAAAAAAAGTTCAGTTTGAAATGGAGTCTGTTTTGATGCGGTATGGGTGGGATTGTTTATGGTATGCCATATTTATATGACCACCAAGAAGGAGAGAAAGTGCCCATTTCTACGAACATTCGTCCCGAGGACACGCATCCTCTCAAAGTGTTTGAAAAAACCCACGTGGAAATCAACGTGTATCGATGGGTGGTGTTTGTGTTGTGGTTGAAACCACCCCCGAGTGCCTGGCGATGGTATCGAAGCATTCAAAAGGCGCACCCGCATAGCGTACCTACGATACAAACCTGTGGGATCACTGTCAAGAGGTATGGCACCTAGAAAGACCAAACGAAAAAAGCTAGATGTATTACAACAGTGGCTGGCCCGTTACCACGATCCCAGAGCCCCAGGCAGTTTAGGGGGAGTGCCACGTTTTGCCCGGGCGCATCAAATTCCCTTGAAACAAGCTCAACGCGTGTTGGAACGGGATTGAGCGTACACGTTGCACAAACCTCGACGTCGTCGTTTTCCCACTCTTCCCGTGATCGTGGGGGGATTGGACGATCAATGGGTGGCGGATTTGATGGAAGTTCAACCCTTGGCCAAGTACAATCGAGGCATCCGTCATTTACTGACGGTGTTGGACGTGTTGTCCAAGTACGCGTGGGTGCAACCCTTGAAAGCCAAAACCGGGGTGGCGTTGGTGAAAGCCTTTGACAAGATTTTGAAACAAGGGCGTCACCCGAACCGTTTGCAAACGGATCGAGGCACGGAATTTTACAATCGCACGTTTCAACGTTGGGTCAAGGATCGTGGCATGGATCATTTTTCCATCGAAGGGGATGCCAAGGCGGGGTGGTGGAACGGTTTAACCGCACGTTGAAAGAACGATTGTACCGTTATTTCACGGCCGCCAACACGTTACGGTTTGACGACGCGTTACCCCAATTGGTAGAAGGCTACAATGCCACGCGTCATCGAAGTATTGGAATGGCACCCCGGAACGTGACGTGGGAGAACGAAGAAGCCGTGTGGAAACACCTGTACGAAAAACGGTTGAAAGCCAAACGTCCTCCACCCAAGTTGAAGGTGGGGGATCGCGTACGTCTCAACAAGATTCATCGTACCTTTGAAAAAGGGTATTTACCCGGTTGGACCGAAGAAGTGTTTGTGGTGCAACTCTTCTCTTTGCTCTTTCTAGACACAAATGGCTTCCCTTCAAGTTGAGAAGTAATTAATTTAGTAAAATATGTCAAATTTGCTTCTGAAGTAGTTTTGCAAGCGAAGTAATTTGAAAAGCGAGCCCTGAAAATTTGATTAAGCTTCCACGCAAGCCTCACGTGCAATTACATTTTGAATTGCAGTGCGATGATTACAAGTCAAAAGCAGAGCATCTCGATTCTTTTTAAAAGAGATTTTGTGTCTGTTTAGTGTAGAGTTGACCTTCGCTCTTCGTTCGTAGTCTGTTGTCTGTAGCCTGCGGTCTTAACTTCGCATTTTCACGCCACTCGTTGTGTACTCGGCCCAGTGTTTCAGCCAAAGAAAAACGCGCGTCCAAACGTAGACCGTAGTCCGTAGTCCGTAGTCACCGTATCTTAAAGTCCCTATTGTTGTAGCATTGTACAACACAAGTACTACCTGTCATTACTGCTGCAGTAAGGAAGATTTCAAAGTCGTGCAACAAACACTTGGCAAGAAATCTTTCCTAGAGGACAGTTTAATTTCCCGTGGCAAGTAACCATGTGAAGGCACTAGGTTAGAGGTGAGCATCTGACGTCACTTCTGCTCATTCGCAAGCCAGCTTCCGGAACAAGGGCCAGTAATGACGGCCGCAAAATCTCGACAAAAACCGTCCGAAAAAAGCGACTTCTAATTGTCGCATTAAGTTGAAATTTGGCATGGTGACTAAGAACCACAAACTATGTTAGAAAATGTAAAAATATGGAATACCAAAATTCTGGTCCCAGTGGCACTTTAAAATAGACCAGAGTTGCATAAAGATAATGGAAAAAGAGTTTCTTTGAGAAATTGTTGCAAAACATGGCCTTGGCACAGGTTGACACTTCTGGTTGAAAATTTCCTCTTTCCTGAAAGTTAGGCAAAATCTTTTCAAGGCAAGACCATCAAGAGGCCTACAAACTCCAAAAAAAAAATCGACTTGAGAACCAGAAAGAACGGGACGGAGTGCTAAAGCCCAGAATTTGTGCACATGCCCAAAAACAAATTTGCCAAACAAAATTGGAAATGGAAGAGAAGTTATAGACGTTTGGACCGGGATTTGAGCAAACAGGAGCCAAAATTACAGCGTCGTTGCTTAAGATAGTGGTTCTTCTGACAAAGGTTGGGAGTTAATGGGTTAATATGTTACACCTTTCTGGATCAGAAAGTAGTGCTTACATATATCTCGCCTGAATCTGTGTCGTCTACTTTTTTCCACGTGCACTCCTTCCAGTTCATGTGGGAAGACAGCTGAGGAGTTCCACTCTCGCCTTTGTCCCCTCGCTCTCCCTTTTGGCCGGTGGGACCCTGAATCCCAGTTTCTCCTTTCGCTCCTTTCTTTCCTTCAGCACCAGGTGGTCCCTAGGTCTAGTCTTCCCCGGGCTGCCCAGGTGTCCTTTGACTCCGTCACGTCCATCTCCGCCAGGTGCCCCAGGAGATTCTGGCATTCCATGCGTACCAGGAAGGCCATTTGTACCGGGTTGTCCGCCACAAAGAAATGGAACAAACTGAGTTAGATACAGTGTGGATATTATCATTAGTTGAGATAATTTGTTGACAAATCGTGCAAGACTTTCCGAGATTCAATCTCCTGCTATCAGTGTTTTTTAATTAATTGCAACGTTCAAACATTAGATATTAAGTTTCATGTAGTTAAAGGTATTTTTGTAAGCAAGGGCTATTGGAACCTAAAAAATTGGGGTAACCACGCATTTTCAGAGATAATTAAGCAACAATGATTCTAAGCTTTGAAACACCGTAACAAGGATGACATTTTTTGCTTGACTGACGCTTAATTATCTCTAAAAAATGTGTGGTTATCCCCGATTTTCTTTTTGGATTCCAATAGCCCTTACTAAGATCGGCTTTTCCTGCTTAGACATAAACCGTGCAAAAATACCTTTGTATCAGGACCGTTCTTAAGAAGCCTGAGTTTCTCGGACCACCCCATGATGTGCAGTAGCAAATTAAAAAGAGGAACGGCCATTAAAATGTTATTATTGCTTGTCGGCTATACGCCAAGCTGGTCCACATTTATTTTGCTTTTAATAGTCCTGGAAAAGGAAAAACATCCTACTTTCCTAAACAAGTCTAAGTTCACCTTACGGAAACCTTGGTTCGAGAGAGAGCGAAATTCATAATTCTACCTCTGTACTTCAGACACCTCTATATTACGGACAGTTCACTTAGTTCGAAATAGACTAAAATTCATATAAAATCTACCTCGTATATAATGTAAACTCTACCTGGATTACTATAATTTATTGGCAATAAAATGGTGCAGCCATGGGAAGCCCGACAGCCAATCTCTACAAGGAGGATTTTGAAGAACAGGCTTTATCATCAGCACCTTGTATACCTGGAAGCGCTACGTAGATGGCCCCTCTGCCATTTTAAGTAGGGACAAAGTTGACAGTTTTTTACAACACCTCAACAGTCAACATCAGTCCATCCGTTTCACGATGCAAACTGAGAATGACAACGCTATTCCCTTTCTTGATACTTTGGTGACAAGAGATTCAAATGGATACCTCGCTACCAGTGTTTACATAAAGCCTACGCACACTGACCAATACCTAGCGTATGATTCAAACCACCCTCAATTAGTAAAACGTGGTAGTAGTAAAGGAAGCCCCTTAAGTTCCCCTAGCCTCGTTTTGATGCGAGGGTTCTGATTGGTTGAGAAGCCAACCACGAGACTTGGGGAAGGGTTCTGATTGGTGGATACGGGGAGTGACCTCATCCCGGAAGTGAAAAACCGGAAATGACATCATTGAAATAGGAGAGAGCTATATCATGTCAAAAAATCACCATAGCAACAATTAAAATCTTCAGAAAAATCAATTATTTTAATCATGATGGCTTAGTTACAAGGCGGGAGCGTGTGCCTAGATCTGAGTGTTGAGCGGCGTCCCTTGACAAAAGTCCAAAGTCCAAAGTCCAAAAAACAGGCACAGGAGGATGTCACGGGACGATGAACGAGGCTTAGGCAGACTGGATCCGAGTGGCGTGGCAGACTTGTCTTTAAAGTAAAAAAAAAAACAGGGATGTCATGTAGAGAAAGCGAATCATTAATTAAATCCTGGAGCACGTGGGACCTAGCCCTGTTAGCTCCAAAACAGGCTAACTACTTAGATTGGTTTTTGTAAGGGGTGGGTTTCCTTTAGTAAAGAACCGAGGATGAAGAAAGAAAAGCTTACCGATATCCGTAAGTGTTGCTTGACATCCTTGCTTGCTTGCTTGCTTGGAGTGAAGATTGAAATGGGAAGGGTGAGTTCTCTGGTTTTATAGAGAAAAAGGAGTCACGTGCCATGGGTTGGAGAACCAATGACAGACAGGTCGCGTGAACCCCTCAAAAATAATAAGGGTGGGGGTACCCCCCTCCCCCCATTTCTATTTCCCATCATCCTTTATGATCCACTTGGTATAAGACCCTCAGCATGCCAACTAGGGCCTTACTCCTAGCTTTGGTTTGTCAGAGTGAACTTTTGTTGGTTTTCAACCGAAAAATGGTGGAAAGAAGCGCTTTATCAGACCTGTCAAGTTATGTGAACGTGTACGGAAACGAGGCAGCTGGTGGAAGAGTGAGAGAGAACGGAGGTAGAGGACGAGAGACAGGCGAACATTCTTTTGTTGAGTAGACGTCGAAGACTAAGATTGGACCAGGAGGGTGCTCGTCTGTTTACCCGATTTTACTGGAGTGTGATGGACAATGAGAATGCGTTCCGTCACCGACGCCAGAAGAGAGTTCTCAAGAAAATGTTGGTGAAGGAACTCATTCCCTTCGTTTACAACAACATGACAAAGTTTCCATAGGAAGGGTGGGTTGCCTGGTTTTATAGAGGAGAGCGGGTCACGTGACATGAATGGAATAACCAATGACAAGAAAGTCACGTGAACCAAAAAATAGTGATGATAAGGGATGGGGTACTCCCTCCCCTCTCCCCATTTTCCCCATCATCCTTCGCACAGGTTTTGCTTGATGTCATGATCGCTGCCCGAGAAAGAAATGAGTAAAACAAAACCCATGCGTCCCATTTTTAAAAGAAAAAACGGGTCATGTGACAAACCATAATAGATCAATCCCATTGTCTTGCATGATCGGAAGGGTGAAGGTTGCCTTTTAAGTTAAACAACCAATGACGGGAAAGTTACGTGAATAAAAAAAAATAATGATGGAGGGTAAGGGGGATACCCCCTCCCCCCATCCTATTTTATTTTTCCCATTGATCTTTTTGGGGAGAGAAAGGAAGGGTATAAAAGATGGCAGCCATTTTTTTCGGTTCTCACACGATCAGCTAATTGGGCCCCCTCATGGAGATAATGGAAATGAAAAGGAAACAACGGGAGCAAAGAAAACGGTACCCCGAGAAACACGCTGAGATTTTTCGGGAGCAAAATCGAAGATACCGCAAAAAACACCCCGAGATTATACGTGAGCAAAACAGGAGATACAGGCAAAAGCATCGGGAGAAATTGACCGAGATTAAACGGAAACAAGTATCGCGAGGCACACCCTGAGGGAGTCCGCAAGCATCAAAAAAGAGCGATTCGACGTGGTGAAGAAGACACGCCCCCTGAGGGAGTCCACAAGTATTGAAGGTCAATGGCAGGCGAACGCCCAGTGCTACAACAAGATCAAACGAGAGCAGGAGGCACAGTCATCATGTTGAATGAACACTTTTTATTTTTATTGTCAGACAAGACCTGTGAGTCAAGAAGAAATGACAATTTTTTGTAAATAAATTTTTGTGAAAATTTGAATTAAACACTTGTTATTTTTTCGCCAACAACAAACTCTCTGTCCGTGTCCATGTTTTGCCACGCTGTATTGACGCGTTGCAAACGTTCTTACATTTGTTGTTTTTAGTGTCACTGTTGGGTGGTTAGAGGAGGGGGGAACCCTACGACACCAGTCGCCATAGCAACAGTGTCAAAAAATTGGAAAAGTACTGCCACGCTCCTTGGAAAGGGCGGACCATATTTGGGTGGTTAAAGGAAGGGGTACCCCTTTGGAATACACAAGCGGTGCTGGGAAAAATAGAGGAGAAAATAGGGGTAGGGGTACCCCATCCTTCATTACAGGTCAACCAGGTATCTTGGTGGAGATGACGGGTGTCACGCAACCAATCTCTAGGAAGCGAATGACTCAAGTGATGTCTGTCACGTCAGGGCTTTCACGTGGGCGAGGCCTGTCACGTGGCAACAAATGAAGGGGTACCCCCAACTCCTCTTGTATTTGGCCAGAATTTTTTGCGAGGGCGAGTACAAAGGGAAACAATTTCACTTGGAGGCGCAATAATCATAATAATAGTAATAACAATAATAATAATAGTAGATCACGTGACTCTGCTAACCTGTTGGGAATGTATGTTCACATATTTTATTACAATTTTTTAAATTTGACAAGCTCCCGTGTGGCGGGAATGAGCTTATGCTGACCGGTAGGGATTGCAGGCTCACATTTCAGGGAAAAGCGACGTCCATTAAGGTTGCAGGGTCCAGTCTGAAAGAAAAAGACTGCTGGCTGATAGAAATGGCAGGCTCAGGCCTTAAGATAAGACCTTTGACTAGGATCAGGTCAGAAAAAAGGACTGCTAAACAGCAGGCTTGGCTCTCTGGAAAATTGGGATCGTGAGCTCCGGCCGAATGGGGCGTACTGCTGGCTAGCTCAATTAGAGAAGACCCCTGCCCATTAAGGCTTTTGCGGGGTGAGGCTTCAGAGGAAGACTACTGACCAGTCACTAAAGAACAAATTAATGGCGTTTTCTTACGACGATTGTTCGCGACTACCTTGGAATGCCTTGCAGCATACCCAACCACCTCCAGCCCTCCCCGAAGGGGGCCCTTATTTGCACAGAAACTAGACCAAGGGAGGTGCTCCACCTCCACTCTTTGTTGATGCCATACCTCTTTCTGCCAAGCCCCTTAGCTACAGACAGCTCAGTGTAGCTTCAAGTAGCTCAAACATGAACATTTCTCAAGACAATAAGTGTTGCAAAAGCAACCTTGGAGAGTTCACGTGACAATCACTTTTATTTACGTTCGCTACAATATAATTTCATCTGTCCAACTCGGTTTAGTTCTTAGTCTCAAGGTCAACTTTCTTTGTTTTCTTCATGTCTTTGTCTTCCTCTTCTTCCTCCTCCTCCTTCTCTTCTTCTTCGGTCTTGCCGCGGTTGAAAAATTCTGTTTATTAAAAATTTTCGCCTATCCACGGTTGCGTCCACGGCCTCTTCATAAACCATACCTTCTTCTTCGTCCATGAAACGACGTAGGGTTTCATAACTTCTTCGTGTACGGGATCACTTTTGAGACAACAGAACCACTTGAGATAGTGCAGGTACAGCCTCCGTACCTTTCATCTGAAAACTGGTAATAAAGCATTGAAAGCTTTGGCTTCAGCAACCGCTTCAGATACCCCTTTTCCAGTAACCGCTCCACTTGTTTTCTGAAGAGTGAGCTAAGTGACTCTTTAACTTCTGCACGGAGATGTTCCCATGGATCAACGCTGTCATATTCCAAATCACTGTCGTCTTCGTCCTCGGAATCGATTTCCATGTTTTCATCGTGATTTTCTTTATCCTCTGAATCCTCGTTTATGCTTCCTTTGGCTGATCCGACTCCAGACGCCACGTCCTCTGGGGAGACGGTAGTCATGGTTGTACTTTCCCCTTGTTGTTCTACTAAACGTTTCCAACAACCCCGCTTCTCGTGACGGTCTCTGTTGTAGCTTCGACTGAACGGTTTTTGACAATACTGGCAAAGATGTGCCATACACTACTCGGCGCTCTTTCACTCAAAATGAGCACCATGCGCTTGGCATTTATTTATGTATGTTCGCAGCGCAATTCAATTTGATTGAGTGACTCAAACTCATAATGAGCAACACATTTTGAGCGCGAGTAACTCAGCTACTCGATGAGTTGCTCTCCCATATGCTCATAGTGTATGAGTAACTCATAATGAGCAACTCATGTATGAGTAACTCATAATGAGTAACTCATAATGAACAACCCATTTTGAGCGCGAGTAACGCAGCTAGTTGATGAGTTGCTCATCCCATGTGGACTTTAAAGACAGGTCTGCCACGCCACTCGGATCCAGTCTGCCCAAGCCTCGCTCATCGTCCCGTGACATCCTCCTGTGCCTGTTTTTTGGACTTTGGGCTCTTGTCAAGGGACACCGCTGACAACTCGGGTCCAGGCACGCGCTCCCACCTTGTAACTAAGTCATCATGATTAAAATAATTGATTTTTTCTGAAAATTTTAATTGTTGCTATGGTGATTTTTTGACCTGACAGCTCTCTCCTATTTCAATGTCATTTCCGGTTTTCACTCCAGGGATGACGTCACTCCCCGTCTCCACCAATCACAACCCTTCCCCAAATCACGTGGTTGGCTTCTCAGCCAATAAGAACCCTCGCATCAAAACGAGGCTAGGGGATCTGAAGGGGCTTCCTTTACTACTGTGGTGTTGTCACGTGCTTATATGATCGCACCAATCATCTCATAACCAGACCATCGGTTATCTCTGAGGAGAAGGAGCACTTATCATCACTTCTTTTTTTCAATGGATATTAGTATTCGCTTGTGCAAAGCGTCACAATTCCCCCCCCCACCAAAAAAAAAAACAACAACAACAACAGCAACAACAACAACAACGACAACTAGTAAAGAACCAGCCTCTGAAATAAAATCTACCGCGGTTTTGCCATATATCAAAGGTCCACCAGAGGCTCTGCGCCGTGACTTACAACAACAGGGCATACACACTGTTTTCAAATTTGACACAACACTGAGATCACACTTAGTGCAACCTAAGGACGTTGTCGACCCAACAAAACAAGATGGAGTAGTCTACAAGATTCTCTGCGAATGTGGAAAAGTATATATTGGAGAGACGGAAAGATGGATGCATGAACGGATTAAGGAACATGACAGAGATATACGGCTCGCACGAACTCAGACATGTCTCAGAACATGTAAATGAGACCGGACAATTTCCGCTCTTGGACATGGTTAAGTTTATTGACCGCGACCCACACTGTTACACTCGTAGGGTTAAGGAGGCCATTCACATAAGACTTCACCCTAACAACATCAATAGGGACAACGGAGTGGAAATTCCAGAAGCGTGGATGCCCACGATCACACAACACAGTCGATCGGTACGACAGCGTACTTCTGATGAAACGGGGTCTTATCAGAATAACGGGGACCGAAACTCACCAATCACAAACAACCAAGGTACTACATATATTGATACAGAGCCAGTCGACACCGTCGCCTGATGCAGCTTAGTCCCTAGGTGTTCTCTTTTGCTCCGTAGTCCGCGCGAAGTCTGGGAAGGGGTGGGCGAGAGAACGTCTAACAAATATTGCCAAAATACCCCATATAAACTCTACCTCTGTAATACAAACACCTCTATATTACAGACAGCTTTTTTGGTTCGGAAGAGACCAAAATTCACATAAAATAATCTTCCTCTGTGTTACGGACATCTCAGACAATCATCTCTGTCCCTTTGTTCCGTGGTAACGAGGTTCAACTGTATTTAAAAATTAGTTCTTACTTGTCTGTCAGGTTCACAAAAGACAAGCTAGATTCAAGACATCCCTATTTGTTCTTTTTTTAGACTGCAGGTAATTATGGACATGACTTTTAGCTGTTTTAGTCTTTGACTGAGTTACAAAAGAATAAAGTAGTCGACCTCTTCTTGAATCTGTTGTCGTGAAATTTGTAACTTTAATTTGTTATTTTTAGACAGCAGGTAATCATTGGCGTGTCTTTTACCTTTTTTAGTATTTGGCTGATTAACAAACGAAAAAAGTAGTTGATATTTTAATATAATGACCTCACCTTGTTGTCAGGTTGATTACAGTTGCCTTTGTTGTCCGTCGCTGAGCACAAGGTGATCAAGGGTAGAACCAGAATGCAGAGCATGATGGTCAGCGGTCCTCCGATTCCTCTAACCTGACAATAAAAACAGCTATCAAAGATCAACTGAAGAAGTGGCAATATATGTGATTGAGGTCTTTGCCATATAGCTGTTATTTTTGGCGATTTAAGCCTAAACACTATCAGTACGATAATCTAAATAAGTTAAGGTATTTATTTTAGGACATGACTAGGAAATAGTCTAAATGGAGAAATAAAAAAAACACTATATGTGATGTTACATTTGTGCTAGATTCTGGGACGAAATTGTACTCTACATATTTTAGGTCATATTACGTCTATTCTATGTCATATTACAGTCCCCCCTCCCCCCCCCCCCCCGATTAGCAAAGTACTAGAAGCTACTCAAGCGAGAAGCTTTAATACCTTAATAAAGATTTAAACGTGGCTTTACAGCTGCTATGGAAAACTTGTACAAAATAAATAACAGCCTGGGTATGGCTAGCCTGTTCTTAAATTATCACCAATCTCAGCCTCAGGCTGGCTTAACAGTCTAACAAAAAAGGTTCTTGTAAACAAGAAGAGTGTATTGCAATATTTTCTACGCTTTTGGACTGATTCAACAAGGTACAAAATTTTATTGATGAATTTACTTTGGTAGTCTTTTGTTCCTGAAAAATCTATAGACGACCAGACGGCAAAGATTTGTAAAAAAATTAGTTCTCACACCCTTCGTCTAAGGACATTCCGCGAAAATCTTCTACGACACAAATTTTTTCCATACTCTTGCTGCTCTCAGATAACGTGTCACTCGTGTCAGAAATGCAAAAAAATATTGAGGGGTCACCGACTTTGTTTTAGACTGCAAAGCGCTTTAAAAAATCCCCCGATTTTGAAAAATCGGCCCTCGTAACCCGCAGTGGCCTTGGTTCTTGCCTTGGGTGTCTCCCCGGGGTAAAAACTCAAAACTTATAAAGCTGAATTTTGTCAAGTTCCAGTGAACGGGTTTGGGGGGATTTTCAGTAGACCACACCTCCTGGTATGACGTTGAATAGTAGATTTAGTGGACTATTCGGAGTTTTTTCAGTTGCAAATATTACAGCAGCCACATTTGTTATTCTTCTTAAAAAGTTAACTTGCGCTTCTCTAAATTTGACCTAAATCCAAAGCGTACTCGAGTGCAATAATGACAAATGATACTCCAGTTGAAGGCCTATAGCCAGTGTAAACAACTTAAAACTGCATTTCTCAATTTCTGAATTTCTTAAGCATCCACCAATGCCACTTTTGTAGATCAGGTAGATCAGATTAGCAGCTTATAATAACGCCACACTTTAGGTACAAACCGATCCAAACCAAACACCACTGCAATCAAATTCATCACAATGGCTTCATATTTATAAACATAGTAGGAAGCGATAAGTGAGAGCACGTGATCCAGTCACGATTCCGCGTTTATACACCTTTGTTCACGCGAAAGGCATAAAATCAGCGAGAAGAGAAATCTGGACAAAAAAAACGTAGGGGATGTACATTTTACTACGACATTTTACTACAATGAAAAGGACGCTTCAAAAATATAAACAGAAAATACGTTTTGTCAAACAAATTGTTGTGATTGTTGAACCACCTTAAAAATCGTGACCTTATTTTAATTTTGGTTCTTCACTACACTTAAAAGGAAAGCAGTTCGAGCGAGACACCTTCGACATCTTCACTTTGAATGGACAGATTTTGATTTCTCTAGAAACGACTTTCTCAGGGTTAAAGAGAAAAAATTAACAGTCTCTGTTCATACAGATTTTTAGTTAACCCTTGCCATTTGAACGAGGTTTATTTAGAGCGGTTCACATTAGCTCAGGATCGCTAATCATAACTTAAACTGACGACTGGATGTATACGTCGTCGATTCGATTCGAGCGAATAATATGTGCGTGATTAATTGCACAAGCTGGAGAATGCCGGACTTCCTACATTTGGATATATGGGGAGCTCCGCCCTAAAGGGGTGGCTTTAAGCTCAAAGTATGCTAAAGGGCAGGAAAAATTGTTATTTTAGTATATGAAAGGGTCACCAAAATGCGTTGCTAAGGAAAAGAGGTAGCAGCTAAAGTTAAGTATATAAAAGGGTGTCAAATTTTCGCAAAAATGGCTACGCGCAACACATGAAAGCTCAGGGCCTTTACCATCTTATCCAGAGCAACTGAAAGCCCGGAATAAAAGCGCTGCGACCATAGGATATTCTACGGTTTTGGCTTATTCTTGAGGTATAAGAAAGGCATGCAATTTTACTTTACGTACATGACAGGGGTGCAATTTGGATAAAAACTAGTGTATTAAAGGGTAAGGGTTTCATCCTCGGGGCGGTGCCTGCCCGTATAAAACTTTATTGAGTAGGCCCCCCCCCCTCCGGGGGAAGAGTGTTCCTTAGTTTAAGACACGTTGTTCTCAAGAAAGACAGTTTCCTTGCAGAATGTAATGAGCCAACGCCTAATTTACGCGATAACAGGGGTTTCAAAATGGAAAGCAAATAAGCAACTCATACCTTTGTTAGCTTTGTAAATCGACGAAGAGGCCACCTCACTTCTGCAAGCGTGGAACCAAAATGATATCCTTTGCAGAAAGTTTAACCATTTATTTCTCCTGTAAACAAATTTAGGTCAAAACAAGTTTTAAACTTGTTTGAATAAGTCAATCATTCTTATCGGCTGATTAATTTGGGACTAACCCAGTAACATGTTCTCTTAGAATTAAACCTGTTCCGTTTTTTCTAATAACATTTGCCAAAACATGTCCGATATTACGTGGATTATGTGCTACGTCCAAAATAGTATTGGGGATTCACAATTTTGGGTTGCGCCTTTGGTAGTAGAAGATTCATTGGTCACATACATAACAGTGTCGTCATCAGTAGTGATAATCAAGCCAAAGTTTGTTGGGAAAATGGTAGATTAGCAATAATATTCAATTTTATTATATGGCAAGCAATTCTCCAGTCTAAATCGAGTGTTCTGATTGGTTAGTTTTTGGTCGGGTTCTACAGTACGGACCATTACTATGGAAACGGTCCTTTTTGGATAATTTTTCTTTCGCGCTCACGCTCCCGTCAAATTCAAACTCCGAAAACGAAAGAAGAAAAAAAAAACCGAAAGGTTTGGAGCTGGTACAAAACCGGAATGAATGAAGTAAATACGCCTGTTTAGAAAGAGCGCTCTTCAATTAACTTTACCAACTTTTTGATATAAGCAAAACACGCGCCAGCAGTGAATCAAAAAGCATGGCGAACGTTCTTCAGTGGCTGTGTGTGTATTGTTTTTTTTGTGCGGCTATTAGACTGTAAGCTGTAAAGAGCCGCGTAAATCGCGATCGGCCAACACTTAAACAATAATCATTAAAATTCAGCATTAACAAAGGAGTACGTTTCTCACAAGGAAACCTCTCGGCGAAAAAAACTGAAAACTGCAAAACAACTAGCAAACGGCTTTCATCAGCAACTGTAAATCGAAAGGAAACGATCATGTTCTTGTCTAGTTTAATATTGGCCATCGCTTCAGTCAGCGCCTTCCACAAGAACAAATTAAAGCTACACGTACATGTATTAAACTAACAATGTACCTTGATTCCTCAGCGAGATTTTTGCTCTTGTAGTGGACATCCTTGAAAACAGTTTTAGCTTGTTCACAAGTCCGCTCTTGCTGTGGTTCGCGCTAAAAACAACTTTGTTAGGTGTGACGAAAATTTGCTCTCAGCATCCACAAAGTTCTCCATAAAGCCACTGAAGCAAACAACTTGCAGTATTCGATGGGGAGATAATTTCCAGTGCCTTTTTTTTTAAGTTCGAGGGTTCCTTCGTTCACATTACGGACTAACACGCTGCCACAATTTCCAGTTTGAGAAGCACGTTTCTGAGATTTTATCGCGGCCTTTTCATTATTTTTCTTTTTCCCGAATTGTCTCCGCCCATAACGAAGACGTGGTTTCAAATAAAACTATCTTGTGTTGTAGAGGATGACGAAAAACTGACACATATATTAAACGCAGAGCGGTTTTCATTAAAGAGCCACGCAAGTTTTCGCCGATCGACAGCAACGATTATCAAACTGATTCGAAAGCCAGTTAAAATCGCTGGCTTCTTTCCTTGACATCACGCCGGAAATTGACTTGAATGAACTACCGGAAGTGTTGTTTCGTACGAAAAATGATGCCATATAATAGACTACTTACTAACTTCACTTGCTCGGAACCGTACTGAGGAATATTGGCCCTCGGTCGTTTCTGTACGGACCTCGCTGCGCTCGGTCCGTACTGCCACGACCTTGGGGGCCAATATTCCCCAGTACGGCCCTCGCGTTCAGTTAGCAAGAAGTTAATAATTTGAGGAAAACAAATTATTCGGCTACGTGATGATTTTAAATGTAGGTCAACAACCCCACTTTGTCTTTTGGCAAAGTTCACTTAAAGGAGTTATGTCACGAGGATTTTGCTATTTTAGGTCAATTCTGCGCTTAAATCATAACCTAGTGCCTTTACTCATGCACAAAATGCTCCTATAAAACTATGGGGAAGATATCAAATGAATTTTATCAGGGATAGCTAACCATATTATTTTTTTGGTGATTTTTGAGAACATAGCATCAAAACTTGAAAAAATTGGCCCAATTTTTTCAAGTTTCAATCCATTTTCATCCTTGCCATCGGTGGCAACAGACAGCAGGAAGCAGTTTCAGTGGCGTAAGATAGTCTTTAATAACAAAACTAAACCCTTATTTTTGGAGTTCAATTGATGCCAAGACCCTTTTTGGCTTTTTAAAAAGATACTAAAATAGCGTGACATAGCCCCTTTAAAACTGAAAGCTTGAGTATTCCCTTGACATCTCAAACTGGCAGGGAGGGGCACAATGTGTCCCAACAACTGTGACGATGATCGCCCTGTCTGTAGCAACCTTTCCCTTTGACAGAAAAAACAACGCATGAAGATTAAATAGTCTCATACAAACCTAACTGATTCTAAAGAAATGCACAATGCAAGTTGTTATTTTTACTGAAAATGATTTCTACTTACGTTTCGTGATTCATGGAAAGAGGGCGCATCACGGCTAACTTTCAAGTTAAGTCAGTGTCACTGCAGCTGTAACAACATTTCCCCTTGACAGAAAAACAATGCAGGAAGGTTAAATAAAAGCAAACCTAACTAATTCTCAATAAATAAACAAGTTGTTAGCTTCACTCATTTCAGCGGCTCATTTCAGCGGGCTCAATTTGAAAATTGAGTGCTGCACGCGATTCGTGACTCGCGTGCAGCACTCAACTTTCAAATTGAGCCGCTGAAATGAGCTTAACAGAAACTATACTCTAATTAACCGCATTTAGTATAACCATACCAGTGAATAGCGGTTCAAGCGCGCTCTGATTGGCTACTCACACTCGGGATTAACATTAGGCATTCTCCTTTTCCCTGACTGAGTATACATATGTCTTGCATACAGGCAGTTTAGCTAGGCGCCTGAATAAGCAACATATTGTTTGCACCAAAAGTCCCGGTGAACAAGCGTAAGGGGATCCACATTAATTATAGATATAGCTCTTTTATTATTTGACAACTCAGTCACAGCTTTAACTATATGATTTAAATCAGCCAACGACAAGTTAATTTTAAATTCAACTTTCTAAATCCACTTTAAAGTAAAATTAATTCTTCGTTGTTTGGTTGATATGATAGAATGTGTTCGCTGATCAGACACCCTCAGAACACCCCTTGGAGTTCATACAAGTTTTGATTCGTTTGTCATGGAGGTCTTACCTATACCGTCACCTGTTTAGCTGGATTTGCACCGGACTGTGAAGAGATAGGCTGCGGGCTCAAGATCCGTGCGCAAAACTAACCTGGGTCTTGAGAGAACTGGTAACAGCATCCTGACTGTGCTAAACACTCTGGCCTCATGTTTTACATCTTGTGATACGAAATTAGTATGAAACGTTAAAGAACCACCTCACTGTTCGAAATGAGTACGCGGTTTTGGTGGCCGGGGCTGTTGACAATTTGACTGAGGACCACGCTTAGGTGACTCAACAACCCCATTTTGCCTTTTGGCAAGAAAAACATTCGCAAGAGAAACAAATTCGCTCGCACGCAAACTAAGTGCTTCGCCTAAAATAGCATTGGGGAGGGTCAAAGTCTTGGGCTGTGCTTTAAAAGTAGAAGATTCATTGGCCACGTATATAACAGAGTCATCATAATCAAGCCAAAGTTTGTTGGGAAAAGGGTAAATTTGCAATAATACCCAAACTGTTATTTCAGAAAAGAACAAATCATTTGGCTAGGTGATGCTTTTAAATGCGGGTCAACAACCCCGCTTTGCCTTTTGGCAAAGTTCACCTAAAACTGAAAGCTTGAGTATTCTCTTGACATCTCAAAGTGGCAGGGAGGGACACAGTGTGTCCTAACAACTGTGACGATGATCGCCCAGTCTGTAGCCACATTAATTCTCCTTGACAGATAACCAACGCATGAAGATTAAATAGTAATATACAAACCTACCTGATTCTAACTAAATACACAAGTTGTTAGTTTTACAGAAAATGAACTATAATTACGATTCGTGATTTATGAAAGCGTGCGCGGCACTCAACTCGAGCCACTGAAATGAGCTTAACAGAAACTACACTCTAATTAACCGCATTTAGTATAAGCACACCAGTGAATAGTGGTTCACGCGCGCTCTGATTGGTTACTCATACTCGAGATTAACAGTTGGCATTCACCTCCGAGCGAAACAGTGGTCACCTCTTTTGAATTGCTGCAGAACTAAAATAACATTTTGGGAGCTGAGTACTCATTTGTGTTGTAAATACTAAGTGGCGGTCAACAGTTGCGGATGTCTACCGTTCAACAAAAATGACTCATACTGCATGTGGAGTTGCATGGTGCGAAAAAATATCCAAAGTAGCTAATGCGTTGTATTCTTTCTAAACATTGAAAGAAACACTTCGGCAGCTCCTTTTAGAGAACAGGCTGAGTGGCTTATAGTAATCCTTAAATAATGCTTCGAGAGATTTTTGAAAAACAAGAAAAGTTATTAGGAGAAGTTTTCTCACTTTTAGTGATGGCTTTTTTTGTCGGTATTATTTTTCATTACTCTCGGACGCACGTGAAATGTATTTTTAGTTCTTTTATTTTGTGCAAATATCAAATTGTCCCGGGAAGTATGGCCCTAGGTGACTCACGCTTAAACGATTGCTTTAGACCCCCCCCCCCCCGCCCCCCCTCCCACTCCCATCAGCACTAAACATTGTTTCTGCGATTGCAAGTGAAGTTGGCTTAGTACCTAGGTTATTGGCAGCTTTTGTTGTCGGTATAAATCTTCGATTACTTACGGTTGTACCAAGGACGCCCCTAGGTAACTCGCACTTATACGATCAATTTCGAATTTAGTTTAATTCTTTTATTTTGTTAATCTTCTGGCCATTGTTTCAAAATACGCGCTGCTCAGACTCCCCACAACCTCCTCCACGTATGGAAATCTCAATTTATCGGAAGGTTTCGCTGAAGGATTCCAGCAAGTCTGGATTTTGTGTAGAAAGATTGTGCTCTCTAGTTTGAACGGTGAACAAACGATGAACAATTTTTCCTCTATAACTAAACCTGTTCCGTAAATGAGTGACGAGCAGTTTTCATGACGAGAACGATCCTGTCCTACCTTCCTTGGAAAACGCCTGGTTCCAAGTCCCATCGTGATGTAGTAACAGATACAATTCTGTCTATTTTCGACATTATTGAGCCGTCCGTATTTTATAATAATATTTATTAGGTTCCCTGGTGGGGCTCTTCATACCTAATTTGCAAAATATATGAATATACTGAATATTAAAATGTAAAATGTTGCATATAACATAAAATTGGCTAACTACACAGATATTACTCGATATGTCTGCATCAGTTAGTATTTTAGCCAAAACAATGTCACTTCATTGGGGATTCTCTTCACCAGTCATTTGTACAGGGCTATCGTCCAGATAAAGGTGACCGCCCGTCCTGATGCTGGACCTAAGCAAGGCATTTAATAGTCTCAACCATCAGACATTGCTAATGAAATTACGGTTTCAACGGACGAAAGGAGAATTGAGCGGTTATAGCTTTCAGTCTGTTCCAAGGGTTCTCAGTACTACCGATTCAGCTGAAACGAAACCGTCTGATACAGATTTGCGCGATGTTGAATACAAAATCGAGAACTTATACTTTGATGGCATTATGCTATTTCAGTAACCCGAAGGGACTGTTGTTCAGATAGATGGTCGCTGTTTCTGATAGAGGGAAGGTATTGTAATTTGATACTTATTGTATTTACAGTTGTGTTAAAGACCGACTTAAAAGTGGTCTTTAATATATATTTCCTGGGTTTTCCTGACAATAAAACTCATTTTTCGCTCCCCACCAGTTATAACTGTGGTAAAATTGATAAGCGAAACTGTTGTGGTGAGAAGTGATGCACTAACGCTGGGGAGGTATCCCTGAAGTTTTGCCGCAAGTCTGGGTTTCGTGTAGTAAGTTCACGCTGTCTAGTTTGAACGGTGAACGAAGGATGAACGATTTTTCCTCTAACTATAACTGAACCTGTTCCGTAAATGAGTGACGGGTGGTTCTCGTGACGAAAACGACCCTTTCCTACCCTCCCTGGATTCAGCTGGTTCCAAGTCCCATCGTGAATATTGTAGCAGTTACAGATGACATTCTTTCTGTTTTCGACGTGATTGAGCGATCTACATTTTCAGCGGGTTTAATGGTAGAAAGGAGAATTGAGTGGCAATAGCTCTTAGTCTGTCGCAGGGTTTCTCAGTACTACTGATTCAGCTGAAACGAAATGGTTTGATACAGATTCGCGTGATGTTGAATACAAAATCGAGTACTTGGACAAAAAATATACTTTAATGGCATTATGCTATTCCAATAAAACGAAAGTATTGCTGTTTTTAGGTAAAATTCTCGCTGTTTCTGACAGCGGCAGGGTTTTGTAATTTGATACTTATCGTAATAAAAGTTGTGTGCTCTAGACCAACTTGAAAGCAGCCTTTTTGGCTTTTCGCAGATAAAGAACGAGATCGTCCTAATTTTGAATGCTGTAGATTGAAATGTGGATGTTTTGCACATTCGGTGTCCCAGCTATTTGGAATCCCCTGCTATCTTGAATTGAATCTCGTTTCCCTTGGTCGATATCAGACTCAGCTTATTAACTATTGGCGGCTATATTGAACTTCGGTTCCTTAGGTGTTGGAGTTAGCGGGAGTCTAATGCAGCTGAACGTTTGTTTCTATAACAAAAAATTGCAAATTTCATTAGAGTAGTTTTTTCTTTACTAACATCTTTCAAAACTTGGCCCGCATATTCATTTAAAAATGATAACCGAGAGGGCAAAGGATGGGGAGACATATGATTCTATGCTTAACTTTGTACTTCCACAAATCTGCATAACCTACCAATTAGTTGCTGAAATGAAATAAACATGCTAAATTTTTATCCAATAAGTTTTTTGTATATATTTCCTGGGTGTTTCTGACAATAAAACACAATTTTGCGCTCCCCACCTTTTATTACCGTGGTAAAACTGATTAGCAAAACTACTGTGGAGACAAGCTGTAAAGGAAAGCCTGGGGAAGGGTGAGAAAGACATGAAAACCTTGAAATTCGACTTGCGTGAAGTCCTTTGCCGTCTTTTTTGACTTCTTGTTCAAAGCGTGTGAGAGCAAAAGAAGTTTACGCCTGCGCCTGTGAGCTGAAAACGTTGAGTACAACCAATCGTGGTAGTCATAAATTCAGTGGTTTTCAGATGAATATTTTTGAGCTGCTTTAATAATAAGAATACAAACATACCATTGTAAACAACTTCCGTCAATTTTTAAGGTCATTAAAAAAAACGTCATTGAATTCAGGAAATACTGTTTTGTTTTCGTCTGTTTTAGAAGTTCACCCTGTAACTTGTAGCGTACAACAAGACAACCATTTAATAATGTTCCTGGACTTTATTCTGTAACTGATACAAGCTGAGTTTCAGGCCTCAATGAACTCTTTTAAAGCAGCGTGCAGCTTCTCTACAAGCATAGTTCTAGTTATTTTCTACAGATTTGTTTTCTTTAGGTTTTGTAAAAAGTTCAGTTGAACAAGTGTGACGTGGTTGCTGTTGAGCTTTTGGCACCTCTTCAATAAAGATCCGGGACATTTCGGCCCAGCCTGTGTACGCGTCAGCGTTCTTGAAGCCCTTGTTGCAGTTTCCAACCCAGAATCCCACGCGCACCTTTCCCTTGTGAATGTTATTACAGTGACCTTCAATATGGCGGTGACGGTGAAGATTGTGGCTGCTTCCGGTTGCCATGTAGAATACTCCGTCAATGGACCCAGGAGAGCTGCACTCGGCGCCATTGAAGGTGAAATACCAGCGGCTACAGCATTGGTCACAGTTATGAATCCTGAGGTTACCAGCAAAGTAAACGTGGAGGGCAGTGTCTGTGTAGTTCTTCATGAAATCACAGTTCTGTAAAATAAAGATAACTGCTATGAATTAAAAAAACATATATTCCGGCGAGGAAAAAAGGAAGGCCAGTTAAAAAATTAGAAGCAGTTAACATAATTATGATATTGTTTTCGTTATGGTGTAGTTTCTTTTGTAATGCATATGTGAAGATGTGAGCATGTTTATATTTATTAGAGTGTGTTGCTCAGTAATCTTATTTTCAGTAATGATGTTGGAATTAAATATCTTGCTTAAATTCAAAGTAATGCTTACATATATCTCGCCTGAATCTCTGCCGTCCTCTTTTTTCCATGTACACTCCTTCCAGATCATGTGTGAAGACAGCTGAGAAGTTCCACACTCGCCTTTGTCCCCTCGCTCTCCCTTTTCGCCGGTGGTACCCTGAATCCCAGTTTCTCCTTTCGCTCCTTTCTTTCCTTCAGCACCAGGTGGTCCCTGGGGTCCAGACTTCCCCGGGCTGCCCAGGTCTCCTTTGGCTCCGTCACGTCCATCACGGCCAGGTGCCCCAGAAGATCCCGGCATTCCATGCGTACCAGGCAGTCCATTTGTCCCGAGATGACCGCCACAAAGACATGGAACAAACTGCGTTAGATACAGTGTGAATATTATCATTAGTTGAGATAATTTGCCGAAAATTCGTGCAAGACTTTCCGAGAGTGTTGTTTAATAGCTCAAACGCAAGATGTGAGAAATCGTTTTATTCGCTACATGAATTTAAAAACAGTAACATTAACTTATAACAAGGGAAAATCTGTTATTGTATGTTACTGTTACTGTTTTTAAATCAAGAACCGAATAGAACTGTGCCTCCTAACACAGAGGTATTTTTGCGCGGTTTAAAAGCCGATCATAGGAAGGGCTACTGGAATCTAAAGACAAAATTGGAAGTAACCACGAATTTTTAATTAACTCTGAAACATACCTACTGGGGAGGACACTTGCACTTCTGCAAAAACTTACCTCCAGAGAGGTAACCAAAGAGGTTTTTCATTCAATCAAGGAGAAGAAGAGTATTGCAGGCGTCGAAACCATTAATGCCGAATTTGCCGGGTAATAAGAAAAGCGTCTACATCTGCACCCTCTGTCATGGCTATTGGAAAAAGTCGTTTTTAACACAAACTTGGCCTATAATCTGGAGGGGTAATGGCCAGTTTAAAAGCAAAAAATGTTCAAGGATCAAGCTCAGGCGAGGAGTGTGGATGAGGATGACGTGGCCAGGCTATCCAAGAGTCAGTGGAGGAGGTTGTCGAAGAATCAGTGGGAGAGGCCGTCGAAGAATCAGTGGAGGAGTCTGTCGAAGAGTCAGTGGAGGAGGCTGTCGAAGAGTCAGTGGATGAGGCTGTCGAAGAGTTAGTGGAGGAGGCTGTCGAAGAGTCAGTGGGGGAGGCTGTCGAAGAATCAGTGGAGGAGGCTGTCGAAGAGTCAGTGGATGAGGCTGTCGAAGAGTCAGTGGATGAGGCTGTCGAAGAGTTAGTGGAGGAGGCTGTCGAAGAGTCAGTGGAGGAGGCTGTCGAAGAATCAGTGGAGGAGGCTGTCGAAGAGTCAGTGGAGGAGGCTGTCGAAGAGTCAGTGGAGGAGGCTGTCGAAGAGTCAGTGGATGAGGCTGTCGAAGAGTTAGTGGAGGAGGCTGTCGAAGAGTCAGTGGAGGAGGCTGTCGAAGAGTCAGTGGAGGAGGCTGTCGAAGAGTTAGTGGAGGAGGCTGTCGAAGAGTTAGTGGAGGAGGCTGTCGAAGAGTTAGTGGATGAGGCTGTCGAAGAGTTAGTGGAGGAGGCTGTCGAAGAGTCAGTGGAGGAGGCTGTCGAAGAGTCAGTGGAGGAGGCTGTCGAAGAGTCAATGGAGGAGGTTGTCGAAGAGTTAGTGGAGGAAGTTGTCGAAGAATCAGTGAGGGAGGTTTTCGAAGAGTCAGTGGAGAAGGTTGTCCAAGAGTTAGTGGAGGAGGCTGTCAAAGAGTCTATCAAGGAGCCCTTAGGGGACTAACACGATTCACGTGAAGCAGTCACACCAAAGTAAACATTTCGTTGCAGTCATACCAAAATAGACATTCCGTTGATATGTGTATATTTTAGCTGTTGTTTTTTTCAATAATACGGTATTTTGGCCGGTCGCGTTTAACGATTGTTTCTCGATTGTTTCTCGATTGACGCTTCAATGCCCAGGGCTTCAATGACTCTTATAGAATTTGAATGAATATAGAACTTTAGATTTCAATGAAGGATTATGCAGTTTTTTTCAATGTTTAATAGGCATGTAAACTCAGTTAACTGAAGTAATTCTAGTGGGAATTAACTGAAGGTGTGTACATCTGATTTACAAAACGTTGTCGGGCGTAAAGAATAAACCATGAACAATGCGACACGATGGAATTCTGGGAAGACAGCACAGGCGCGCTTGCTAGTCAGTTCCATATATTGTCACATATTAATATTCAAGATATTTTCCTTCCTGAGAAGGTTTTGGTGTAGATTTGGTTATCCTGTGTTAATATTATCTCCACGGTGCCTGAGAATAGAAGCAAGATTTTCCGCTTCCCAGAAAACCCTTTTTGTTCCTCGGTGTATGTGTGAAAAATCTATGTAGAACGTCTTTGCAGGGCACTGGTTCGCCAAATCTAAACTTTTCTTGTATTGATGCCCAACCGGCAAAAATTCGTAAAAAAATTAGTTTTCAGACCCTTCGTCTAAGTATGTTCGGGCGAAAATTTTCTACGACACAGGTTTTCTCCACACTTTCGCTACACTCAGATAATAACTCGTGTCAGAAAAGTCCAGTTCTGGTCCCTCTCTCTGTCACGCAACGCTCCGCTCTCGCAGAGAGAGGGTCCAGGGACAATTGTCTGCGCACGCTCCCGCTAAACCAATCAGAGCGGATCAGAGCGCAGGATGTTGATTTCACCCGACTGAAAATATATTTGTGGCGAGTGAGGTTGGCAACACTCGGAAAACTTTTCAAGTTTAGTTCAAGATTAACTTGGCGGATTGGAATGTCTGTGGCATGTCTGCAGTTTCATTAGTTTTATTTATTCGAGAGAGAAAAGGAATAAAGTTTTGAAACGAATTTAGGCAAGTTTCGAGGGTACAATGAAGAAGGCGAGAAAGCTCATTAAATATGCCTGATGCAAATGAGATTGTTTCACAACACCCGGACACAACATCTGCTACTTCGCTCAAGGAGTAGTTTTCCCTGGAAGTTTTCGACAATATTTTGGCGCATTCAAATTTTCTTTGCCTTACTTTTGGTTCTGGAAACGACATAGTATGGATGCGAATTTTGCGAGTTTCGAGAGGTGAGCGAATAAACTATAGAGAGCTCATTAAATATGCGCGTTCGTCTCCAACGCCGATGGAAAACAGTCTGAAGCCTGTGTTCGATAGCCCTTAACCAGGCCCTTCATTACTGATGCAAAGGCACAACAATTACAACTGTATAACGTTCTGAAAGTTTCATATATATTCTTCTTTAACTAATCTATAAAGAAGCAGTTGGAAGACTGCCAGTTGGTAAAATTCCAAAAACATTTAGGTTTTAAGTTACAGCGTTACAAAAAAGATTGAGAAAAATGTTTTGATCAACAGCAAATACCACAAAATTGGCAGTTAGTCCTCGTAATTACTCAAGCTTTAGCCTTCTCTCGGCTCCCGTATCCAATGTTTCAGAATTGACCACAACTCCTCTGTTTCTCAGTACTTCAAGAATTCATGTAAACGCTCGCAGCAACTGTTTCTTCTGAAAAAATAATCTGAACTGCAAGAGAAAATCGCTCAGTGCAACTAACCAAACATGGAGCAAACACGATCGAATTCGGGAAATATTATTTTCTTTTTGCCGACCGCACAAAAAAATCGTCCGCCAGCGCTTCCCTTCCCTTCTCTGTTTTCTTATTCGTCTTATCTCGTTGTACATGAAAAGTAGCGATTAGCTAGGAAACTAGCTAAAATTCCGAGCATGCGCAGAAAATTGTCCCTGGACCCTCTCTCTGCGTGAGCGGAGCGTTGCGTGACAGAGAGAGGGGCCAGAACTGGACTAGTGTCAGAAATGCAAAATAAATTGGGGGTCACGGACTTTGTTTCAGGGGCAAAGCGCTTTGAAAAATACCTCGATTTTGAAAAATCTTCCCTCGTAACCCGCGGTGATCTCAATGGTTCTTGTCTTAAGTGTCCCCTAGGGGTAAGAGTTCACCAATTAAAAAGCTCAATTTTTCAAGTTCCGATGAACGGATTTGGGGGGATTTTCTGTATTCTGTTTAGTAGACCGCACCTTATGGGGTGAGAAAAATTCTGCTCCAATTAGTATGATGCTGAATCATAGATTTAGAGGACTATTCGGAGTTTTTTGTGATATTTGTTATTCTTAAAAAAGTGCACTTTTCTAAATTTTATTTGGAGCAAAGCGTACTTTAATGCAATAATGACAAATGACACTCCAGTTGAAGGCATATAGCCAGTGCAAACAACTTAGAACTGCATTTCAAGGTACCAAGAGAATATAGCTGGATAAACGACCCTTTTGTTTAAGCATCCACCAAAGCTGTTTTTGTGGATCAGGCAGATCAAATTAGCAGCTTATAATAATCCCACACTTAAGGTACAAAACCGATCCAAAGTAAACACAACCGCAATCAACCGCAATCAAATTTATCACAATGGCTCAAACAATAATGCGGAGCAATAAGAGATACCATGGATCCAGTCATGATTGCGCGTTCATACACCTTTGTTCAAGCGAAAGGCAGAAAATCAACGAAAAAATAATTGGACATAAACAAGCCAGGGGCTTTACATTTTACTAAGACATTTTACTCAAATGAAAGGGGGGTTCACTGATATAAAGAGAAAATACTTTTTGTCATTTCAGTTGTTGTGATCGCTAAACCAACTTAAAAATCGTAGCCTTGTTTTAATTTTAGAGCGGTTCACATCTTGGTATTAGCTGGGATCGCTAATGATCGCTGACGGCTGGATGTATATGTCTTCGATTCGATTCGAGCGAATAATGTACATGTACCTGATTAGTTGAACAAGCTGAATAGGGTTCTTTAGGTCCGACTATCAGACGTAGATATGGACATGGAGAATGTAATGAGCCAACGCCTTATTAACGCAAGAACAGAGGTTTCAAAATAGAAAGCAAATAAGCAAGTCATACCTTTGTTAGCTTTGTAAATCGATAAAGTGGCGACCTCACTTCTGCAAGCGTGGAACCAAAATGATATCCTACAAAAAAGTTAAACTATTTATTTCTCTCGTAAACAAATTTTAGTTCGAAACAAGTTTTAAACCTGTTTCAGCATAAGTCAATCGTTCTTATTGGCTGATTAATTTGGGACTCATCCAGTAAGACGTTTTTTTCCATTCATTCTAATGACATTTGCAAAAGAAACATGTTCGATCGCACGCGGATTACTTGTTACGGCAAAAATAGTATTGGGCAAGGCACAGTTTTGATTTGCGCCTTTAAAATTAGAAGATTCATTGGTTACATATATAACAGTGTCGTCATAATCAAGCCAAAGTTTGTTGGGATAGTGGTAAATTTGCAATAATATCTTAACTGTAATTTCATGAAATTCAGATCATTTGGCTACGTGATTATTTTATATTCGGGTCAACAACCCCACTTTACCCTTTAGCAAAGTTCACTTAAAAACCGAAAGCTGGAGTAGTCTTTGAAATCTCATCGTGTGTCCCAAGAACCGTGTGAGGATGCCTGTGGCCACATTTCCCCTGGACAGAAAAACAACGCTGGGAGAACCTCAAAATCAAACCTAATTGATTCTAAATAAATGAACGAGATGCTAGTTTCGCTAAGATTAGCTGAAACTACGATTCGTGATTTGTAGAAGGAGGCACAGCAATCAGCTTTCAAGTTAAGTCACTACAATGAGCTTAAATACCCAGAAATTACACAAACGGTTTTATTATAGCACTCGAATTAACAGCATTTAGCATCTACCATACCAGTAAATAGTGTTTTTCGCGCGCTCTGATTGGCTTCTGAAACTTGCGATAACTTTTGCCATTCATCTTCGAGTGAAGCAGCGGTCAGCTCGTTTGAATTTGTGTCAATTTGTCGTTAGGTAGCCCCCAACCTTTTGGGCAGCTGGCCACTCAATTGTGTGGTATTTAACAATTATTCTACGAAGGGCGCGCTGAATATGAAATGATAGATAACCAACGAGGCGCGTAGCGCCGAGTTGGTTATAATCATTTGATATCCAGCAAGCCCGAGTAGAATAATTGTTTTATTAAAAACTTAACTACTATTTTTGTTTAAAAAAAATCAAGAAAGAAAGAGAAAAATGAGAAAAGGGATAAAAAGGGAGCAAGAATCGATCACATGACTGAACGAAAAAGGCGCCAAAACCTTGCGAAGTGTTGCAGCGTTTCATTGCAAAGCTGAGTGAATCAATGAAAAGTGCTGGAAAGTGAACGAAGTGGCACAAGTTTGGGAAAAAAATCTTCTAATTATTGGCTTTGAAATATGGTACATGTTTGATTTTTCCCGAAACATTGTTGTAATCATCGTTCAAAGCGGATTGAAGCTGTACAATTTCACCATATTAGCTGCTGGAGTTGAAACAGAACAAGTTTGTAATCTGCTCGCACAACGGAGCCATCATGTGCGTGTTTGATCGAAATGAAGACAGAACCAATTTGAACTTGAAGAAGTAATTTCTGTGAAGCTCAGAAGCAAGATTACTGTAGCGAGGAACATTAGATTTCACCATCATTGTTTAATGCAAAGCACAAAATGCAGTTGTTCTCGGTTTAGAGGTTGCGGACGGAATGGTAAAAACAACATTCAAACAACTGGAAAAGCGATTCAACTCCGTTTACATGGCATCCGATTTCTATCTGAACATTTGGACCTGTTGGAACACAGAGCTACAACGAGTGCAGGTAAACCAGTGTCAATTTTGCGTGTTAAAGCCGAAAAAAACTTTCGCCCTTCCTCCGGCCTTCTTGGTAATTTGCAGCTGTAGTTTGTTTAGTACTTGTTTAGACTGCTTCATGATTTTCGCACCGAATCGTCATGAATGTGTGACAGTTGTTATTAAATGCTTCTGCCCCATTTCACTGTGTTTTATTTTGTCTTGTCTTGATATTTTGAAGTGGAAAGGCTTCCTGATAAAACCTACCGTTTGTTCAATTTTTATGATCGACGTGACGATCGATGAAAGAATTTAATTGTAAACACAACGCTCAATGCTTAAATTTATAATTTCTTTTTCTGCACAGTTTCTTCAAACAATTTTGACTTGTGTTAGACGACGCTGTTAGTGACGCTGTTGGAATTTCTGCTTAATTCAAATTCGCTGCCAAGTGATTTTTCTTGTCTATTTTTCTTGCCTGGTTGCTGGTGAGGAAAAAACTTCCAGCTCACTTTGTTCATTTTGTTGTTGAGTGTTCATTGTCCATATTTGGTCACAGCAGGTATATGAGCTGATAGCCTGGCTCCATTCAGCCAATCAGAATGGTAGAAATCCAATATACCTAGTCCAGTTTTTAATAAATACAGTTATTTACCTCAACATCGGCCAACAGTTGCAGCTATCTACCTTTACCAAAAATGATTTAAATTGTATGTCGAGATGCCTGGCTTGAGAAAATATCCGAAGCGACCATTGCTTTGTTTTTAATCCAAAAAGAAAGAAACAAACCATTCGGCGAGTCCTTTTAGGGATCAGGCTGAACGGTTCAGTAAAGTAATCCTAAAAGAGGATACTTCGAGAGATTTTTAAAAAGGAAACAAAGTTTTAATGGTTGCTTTTGTTATTTGTATGAATCTTCCATTACTTTCGGTAGCATCCTAAAATGCATTTCCAGCTCTTTTATTTATTTCATGGAAATATCAAATTGTCCGGGGACGTATTTCCCCTAGGTGACTTGCGCTTAAGGTGGCTCCCTAGAGTTTCTACAAAAGTGACTATACGAACTGGCAAGAGTTACAAAAGAAACCCTAGTTCTGTTGTCTTGCAATCTTTGTTCTTGAGATTTGCCAGTAAGGTTACCAACATAATTACACTTATTTTTAAGTTTTTGCTTCTTAGGCATAGGCCGTTGTCATGGCAACAAAACTTCTAAAGAATGACGGATATTTGACATTAATTCATCTTTATTCTTTACTATTTTGATTTTCCCTCGTTGAAATTTTTTTAAACTGTTCCATCTTGTGGAAATGATTTTTACTAACATTTTGCAGGGGAAAAATATGGGGTCGTTCTGACGGTTTCGCCGATATCACGTGATTTTTTATTTTTGATCATCAAACTGAATTGCTCTGACAGAATTTTCCCAAAGATAGTATGTGGAAGGTTGCGATAGTATCTCAAAATGTGCAAAATTTTAAAAAAATTCACCGAAGGAAAAGCGAGAAAATTCACTGTTAACTTTGCTTTTTTTGGCCTATGCTGACGTCATAAAATTTCTTGAAAATCTTACGATTTCATTCATGTGAGCGCGCGCATATTACTACCGATCACATTATTAGCGCGTGTGCCGTCATAAAACCATAGGGAGCCACCTTAAACTATCACTTTAGAATTGAATTAAATTCTTCTTTCTTTTTTTTAATCCCCTGGGGCCCGGTTGCATAAAGGAACTTAACATTAAGTGGGAATTTCTGCAACCATTCCCTGTGTTTCGGAGGATTTTCTTGCACGCTATTATGGATAAATCGGCCGAGGACGGATTAAAGAGTATAGGAAACACAATGAGGGTGAAAAGAAATCCTCCGGAAAACAGGGAACAGTTGCAGAAATTCAGCAAGGCCCTGGACATTATGTTAAAATATGCGCTGCTCAGACGCCCCACAATCTTCTCCACCCACGAAATTCTCTATTTATGGGAAGGTTTCCGTCACGTTTTTGCAACAAGTGTACGTTTTTGTAGTAAGTTCAAGCTCTTTAGTTTGGGCGGTGAACAAACGATGAATGATTATTCCTGTACAACTGATTTTTTCAGGCTTTCTTTTCGCAACTGCATAAGTTGCGTTAATAACTGCGAGGATCTTCTTTACATTTATTTCTTCATTCCGCAGTTCAAATATATGATTTTCATATATTCATAATTTCACCTTCATCTTTCCCGGGTATATTACGAACCAATTTAATGACCAGCTCCCAGTTGGCTTGTTAGCTCAATTGGTTAGAGCGCTGCACCGGTATCGCAGAGGTCAGGGTTCGAATCCCGGCAAGCCTGATTTTTTCAGGCTTTCTTTTCGCAACTGCATAAGTTGCGTTAATAACTGCGAGGATCTTCTTTACATTTGTTTCTTCATTCCGCAGTTCAAATATATGATTTTCATATATTCATAATTTCACCTTCATCTTTCCCGGGTATATTACGAACCAATTTAATGACCAGCTCCCAGTTGGCTTGTTAGCTCAATTGGTTAGAGCGCTGCACCGGTATCGCAGAGGTCAGAGTTCGAATCCCGGCAAGCCTGATTTTTTCAGGCTTTCTTTTCGCAACTGCATAAGTTGCGTTAATAACTGCGAGGATCTTCTTTACATTTATTTGAACATGTTCCCTAAATGAGTGACGAGCGGTTCTCGTGACCAGTGTGATCCCGCCTTACCCTTCCTGGAATCAGCTGTTCCCATCGTGACCTGATATCGTATGAGTAAAATAAAGCGTTCTCTTTGTTTTCGGCCTTCTTCAGTGGTTTCAAGGGAGGAAGGAGAATTGAGCGGTTTATAGCTCTCAGTATGTTAAAAGGGTTCTCAGTACTACCGATTCAGCTGAAACGAATCGGAGGTTTGAAACAGATTCTCGCGATGTTGAATACAAAATCGAGTACTTGGACAAAAAAGGTACTCTAATGGCATTATGCTATTTCAATAACCCGAAAGGACTGTGATTCAGGTAGATAACAAAATGGTCGCTGTTTCTAATAGAGGGAAGGTATCGTAATTTGATACTTATTGTAGTTATAGTGGTATCAGTCTTCTGGACCAACTTAAAAGTGGCCTTTTTGTTTTTTTGCAGAAACAGTGGAACCCCGATACAACAAAGTACCAGAGGACTGGGAAAATATGTTCGTTATGACGGGGATTCGTTATTCGTTATACCTGGGTCTTTTCCATACATTTTGCTATTACTGGGCCGAAGAATATGGTTCGTTATAACAGGGTCTTCGTTATATAGCCACCACTGTACAAAATACGAACGTTCCAAGGTTGACTGATGGTATAGGCTGAGATGTGGATGTTTTACACAATTCGGTGTCTCGAATCCTAGCAATTTAGAATCCCCTGCTATCTCAAATTGAATCTCGTTCCCCTTGGCCGATGTGACTCGGCTTATTTACTGCAGCTATATCGAACTCTGGTTATCTCGAACATCATTTGGTTTTCCTTGGGTGTTCGAGTTACCAGGAGTCTAATGTAGCTGTTTCTAATGTTTGTTTCTGTAACACAAAATTACAAGTCCAGTTGATCACGTGTGACTTATTTACTGCTGCGCTTTTGACACCTCTTCAATGAAGATCCGGGACATCGAATGCCAAGCTGTATATGCGTCAGCAATCTTGCTGCCAGTGGTACACTTTCCAACCCAAAATCCCACTCGCATCTTTCCCTTCTGAACGTTATTGCAGTGACCTTCAATGTGGCGGTGACGGTGAAGATCGTGGTTTCTTCCGGTTCTCATGTAGAATGCACCGTCAAACCCAGGAGAGCTGCGCTCGGCGCCATTGAAGGTGAAATACCAGCGGCTACAGCAGCCGTCACATCGATGAATCCTGAGGTTACCAGCAAAATAAACATGGAGGGCAGTGTCTGACTAGTTCTTAATGAAATCACAGTTCTGTGATAGAGAATTTCCTGAACAGATACAGCAGGCAGACAAACTAGGTGTATTGTAGATTGTCACAACAGAAGCCTTTTTTTCAAACAGGCTTTTTAACAAAATATCGAAGGCTTCAAGTTTAAACAAGGACGATTTTACTCATTTAAAAGCTTACAACTTTTGATGGAACTCAAATCTTATAATCGGCTTCTGTTGTGACACAGTTGAGGTTTTAACTGATCAATGAGTGGTAAAATCAAGAAGTGTTGTCTTCTCCACGAGGAGAAAACTTGGACACGGAGTCGCGTTTTACAAAATCTTAACCTTGGGAGCTCACAGCATTGCAAAGAAGCGCAATCCATCAAACCAAAACAGCCTTGTTGCACTTCCACCATTGCCCAAGCTCTCTGTTAAGTTTCAACGGAATTGGCTCCCAAACGTTCAAGATATACTGTTTTTTAGCGTAAGACCTCCACCAAAATTTTGCCTTATAAATTTATTCATGAGCAGCTTGTCACCCGCGGCCTTAAGGCTGGTTTTCACTAGCGACGGAGTCGGAGTCAGAATCGTAAGCGGAGGAGTAAGAGCGCTGATGACCTAGTGAAAATCAAAAATCGGAGTCGTAAGCGGAGTCATAAGCTCGACGGAATCGGAGTCGGAAGAATCAGAACGTTTCCATTTTCTTCCGACCCCGATTACGATTCCATCGCTTACGATCTAGTGAAAACCAGATTGTCGGAATCGGAAAGAGAAGCGGGAGGATAAACCAATCACAGCGCTCGTTCCCACGCTTTCTGATTGGTTTAGTTTTCCCGCTTCTGCTTCTGACTCGGACAACCTAGCTTCACTAGATCGTAAGCGACGGATTCGTAAGCGGAATCGGAACGTTGTTTTCACTAGATCAAAACGCTCTGCGCTTCTGATTACGACTCTGACTCCGACTCCGTCGCGAGTGAAACCAGCCTTCAGAAACAGCAATAACCTTTTTGGATCGTGGAAATAGCAAAATGCAAGAGTGCATTTCCCAGGAGTAGTTATTCTAATTGCGTGAATCACTTAGTCCATCAACTCAATTTTGCGTTTCCTCTAAAAATTACAATGGTAAAACTGCTAAGCTAAACTGTATGTTGTTCAGAGAAGTTGTAAAGGAAATGCCAAGAGGGAGGATCAGAACGACACGAAACCGCTTGGATCTCGAATTGCGCGAAGTCCTTTGTTGTCTTTATTGGTTTCTTGTTTTTTTTTTGTTTGTTTGTTTGTTTTTGTTTTATTATTTTATTCAGCTTCGTCACCCACACACACACACACACACACACACACACACACACATACATACACAAGAAATTACAAGAAAGATAGCGATTGGGATCACAAGATGTTTACGCGCACGCGTGTGAACTGAAAACGTTTGGTACAACCAATCATAGCAAAGGTGAATAAAGGTGAATAACTGCGATCTGTTTAATACGAACATACTAGTGAGAACAATTCAAGTCCTGTCAATTTTTAAGGTTATTTTTGAAAAACTGTAATTGAGTCCAAGCAATAATGTTTTGTTTTCGACTGTTTTAAAAATTCGCCTTTTAACTTGGTCTAACTGATACAATACAACCTGGATAATATTCCTGGACATTATTTATGTTTAACTGATACAGGCTGAACTACAAACTGCTATGAACTCTTTTAAAGCAGCAGTGCAGTTTCCTTACGTGTATCATTCTCTTTATCTTCTACAGTTTTGTTTTCTTAAGGTTTTCTGGAAAGTCCAGTTGATTAAGTGTGACGTGTTTATTGCTGCGCTTTTGGCACCTCCTCAATAAAGATCTGGGACATTTCGGCCCAGCCTGTGTAAGCGTCAGCATTCTTATGGCCCTGGTTGCAGTTTCCAACGCAGAATCCCACTCGCACCTTTCCCTTGTGAATGTTATTGCAGTGACCTTCAATGTGGCGGTGACGATGAAGATCGTGCAGGGGACTTTTTCCTGTTCGCATGTAGAATGCACCCTCAATCGGCCCAGGAGAACTGCACTCGGCGCCATTGAAGGTGAAATACCAGCGGCTACAGCATTGGTCACAGTTGTAAATCCTGAGGTTACCAGCAAAGTAAACATGGAGGGCAGTGTCTGTGTAGTTCTTCATGAAGTAACAGTTCTGTAAAATAAAGGTAGCTGCTACAATTAACAATTACTCTTGCGAGGGCGCGCTGGACATCAAATTTTGTAGATAACCAGCGAGGGGCGCACCGCTAAGTTGGTTATAATCATTTGATATCCGGCAAACCCTGGAAAAAAAGAAAAGAAGAGAGAAAAGAGATAAAAGGAAACAAGAAGATATTAGCCAACTGGCTACTCTGGAATTCGAGTTTTAGTAAAGTCGATGTATGTATATGTATGGAAGTGACGAACATTAGAATTCAAAAAACGCGGTTGTTCTCAGTTTAGAGGTTGTAGACGGAATGGTGAAGTCAACACTCGAACACCTGGGAAAGCTATTGAACTCATTTCACATGGCAATCGATTTGTACCCGAACATTTGGAGCTGTTGGGACACAGAGCTACAACGAGTGCAGGCAAACCGGTGTCAATTTCAAACAAAACGAAGAAGTTTATTTTTCCTTGAAAATATGTACATAAATTACAGAAATATTTGAAATGAAACTTTAACAATATATAACCTAACAACTATAGCACAAATTATAAAAATTAGCAATGGCCTATTACAATTTCCCAAATACATTCTTAACTGCTCAGATGAGATCACTTCTGTTAGCAGTGGAGCCTGCGGGCAAAGCCCGCCAGCGGAGCTCCATTGCTAAGGAAATTTGGTAACCTATCAAGCCGAGAAATTTTGGTTGTGACGTAATAATCACGTGACTGTCCGTCCGTACGTCCATACGTCCGTACATCCGTACGTCCGTCCGTCCGCAAGACTCTGGGAGGGGGAGGGGAGTGCGAAGTCAACCCGACGGGGGTAGAGAATACCATATTTTCTTGGCGGGAAATCGTGCGGTTCTTTTAGGCAACCCGCGTTTTTTTTGGCGGGAAATCGCATGACCATCGTCGCTTTTGAAAAAGAGGTTTCTTTAAAAGCTTAAGCTTCTTAAGCATTTAACGATTGTTCGAGAGTACTGAAGTTTTATACTTGGCAAAAAAACATCTAATATCTATAAATGGAAAGAAAAAGGTCAAAAGAATACTGGTAGAAGGCGAAAAGTTCAAGTTACGAAAGCTCCCTTCAAAGGACTTCATGGCTTTGTTTTCTTCACGGCGGAGAGTTTGCCCTGTTCTGAAACACAACCGAGTAAGTGAAACTTTTAAAGGGTCTAAGGTACATGATTTCGAGTATTACGGTGAAAGAAATTACGTTTTGAAATGGAAATTTGATTTATGCCATTAGAAATGTGTTATTTACTTTTGACTTTAAACAATTATTAGAAAACGCGCTCACATTTGTGACAGACTCTTGAATATTTGCCATGCTCAGCCGATTTCACTAGTGTGGACTGACCTACGATTTTGGAACTGTAACGCGAATTGCATTTAAGCATAAACTTACGGGTTTTCGAATAAACTTTTTTCAAAAATGATTTCTCTGTCCATTATTTTGTGTTTGTTTATTCATAACAGTAGGTCTAAGCACAGTCGCAAGTCAACTGCACAAGCTTTGCTTTCAATTTTGACTGTCCGGTCCATCTCTTTGTGCAACTGTCGATTTTCTTGTCCTAGAAGTTTTCAATAGTAATAATCTTTTGAGCGAAGCAGTTGTCGGTTTAAAGCTATTTTATTCAAACAGCTTGCGAAAACAGTTTTGTGCGTTCCAGGCTTACTTCGCATCCGCAAAACTTATGCCGGCATAATTTAATTAAAGTGTGTTTGGTGTTTCTTTGTTTTGAATCATGATGGTCTCTAGTTAGAGAACGAAATATAACAGTTATTTGAAAAACTATAAGCGAAGCAGTTGTCGGTTTAAACCTATTACATCCGAAAAGCTTCCAAAAACAGTTCTGTGCATTTTTAAAAGCGCTCTAATTTCAGACAATTTGCAGCCGCAAAACTTATGCCACAGAGTTAAGAATGTTTGGACGGTGTTTGTTTGTTTGTTTTCAATCTCGATGGTCTCAAGTTAGAGAACGAAATATAAGGGTTACTTAAATAACTATAAGTGAAGCAGTTTTGAGTTTAAAGCTATTTTATCCGGTAAGTAATGTGTGTTCCTCAAAGTGCTTGAAATTTTTCGCGGCTGCTAAAACCTACGCGACATTTCTTCGATAAGTTTATTACAAGTGCTTCGAAGCTCCCCAGATCCTTTCTTTCGGGTAATCCCAGTAAAATGCCGGTGAAATGTCAGTATAAATTTTTGACCAGAGTATTATTTTTATTTAGTGGCAGTTCATGTTATTTGTTAACATCCGAACGCGATGAAGATAACCCATTTAAACAGTCGAATAATTTTTATTTTGTTTTTGTAAATGAGCGCCGTTTCAAGTTCATTCAAGCGAACAGCCAATAATCCAAGGAGAATTGACAAGCCTTGACAGTTAATGACAGGATATGGAAACATTACAAACACCAAGCAACACGGTTCGTGAGTAAAATGTGTTCAGTTTGATGCCCGAAAAAAAAAATCAAGCCGTGCTCAGCCTCTAGAATGACCTTTCGAGCTTGGTTTTACAGAACAGATCCCCAAAATATTGGAGGACAATTCGGAACACTTTCAGGCTTTTTGAGAAACACTTTTCGAAAGCGAACGAGCCAAGAAAAGCCCCGAAATATATTTCAGACCGAAAAGTTTCACGACTATTTTTGAGAAACGAACACCAGTTTATTCCTTCGCGGCTCCGCCTTTAGGCTTGGCTAAATCTATATATTATTTTCGTTTCTCGTCGTCCTAAGAAATCAAACACCCCGGAAAAATTTCGATTTGTGTCTCAATGACGTTCAATTGTAATTTCTCCTTAATTTAACTTCGCTGCAAAGTGATTTTTCTCGTCCATTTTTCTCGCCAGGTTGCTCGTAGAAACAAAACCTTCAGCTCCCTTTGTTCTTGAGCGTACATTGACCATATTTGGTCGCAGCAAGTCGCAACAGGTACATTGGCCTAAAACCTAGTTCCGATCAGCCAATCAAAATTCTAGAATTCAATAGTCCAGTTTTCAACAAGTTCAAATATACCGGCGAGGAGAGAAGGGAAAACCAGTTCCATAAAATAAGAGCAATTGACAAAATTTATGTTATTCTTTTAGTTGTGGAGTATAGCTTCTATTATAACATAGCTAGCAAATCCGACTGCACGCTGGTGGCGTGAGCAAGCTTAACTTTGTTTTTTTCTGTCTGTAGCAGCCTAAAGTGTCTTCTTCGCGAGCAATTCGGCAAGTAAATGACCAAGAAAAATCATTTTACAGCAGAGTAAACTAAGGAGAAAGTACAACAGCGAAATTGCTGCAGAGTGTTTGATTTCTTAGAACAAGCAAGGAACTTCGTTGAAAAAGAAACTTTAATTCATTTTGGCGTTGTGTTTACAATTTCTTTCACCGTCGCACTCTCAACAAATGTTCACTAAGGGTAGGCTTTCTACGGAAAACTTTTGACACCAAAATATCAAGACATGATACAAAATAAAACACAGTACAATTGACGAGAACCGTTTAATAACAAGCGTCACACGTTTTCGGTGATCCACTACCAAAATCAAAATTAAGAAAGCCGCACTGACAGCCAGAAAGGACGACATTTTCTCGGCTGTAATTATACTACACAAAATAACATCGTTTTACCTGCAGACGATGTAGCTCTGTGTTCAAGCAGCTCCAAATGTTCAAATAAAAATAGAATGTAGTGCAAAATAAGTTGAATGGTCGCTTTCCCAGTTGTTTGATTCATTGTCGTTGTACCACATTCCGTCCGCGGCCTCTGAACCTAGAATCACTACGTTTTGTGCTCGTTTCAACTCTCGCAGCTACAATGCTGAAATTATACAGCTTCAATCCACTTTGGACGATGAATGCAACAGTTTTTCAAACCTTTACCACATTTTAGAGCCAATAATTGGAAGACTTTTTCAACACGTTATTCTCGGACGTTCACTTCGGAGCAGTTTCATTGATCCATTCAGCTTTGCAAAGAAACGCTACAACACTTCGCAAGGTTTTGACGCCTTTTTCGTTCAGTCATGTGATCAATTATTGTTCCTGTTTTCTCTCTTTCTCGTTTTTCCCCGTTCTTTCTTGATTTTTATGGTAACTAGTTATTGAATTTTAAATCAACAATGCACTGACTCGTATTGCTCAGTATAATTTCAAATTTCAACGGAAGCGAAATGGAACTGCAGCATCCTGCCGAAAAAACACTACTTTAGTAATCTTATAATCGTTGAGTTTTCGCCGGCATATCAACTGGATATGTTACAAAACAATTGGTTCATGTTTTTAGCTGTGCGTACATCAAGTTATAGATGCACTGGGGAAGTTTGGAGAGCTTACAAGAAGCGTAAGAGTTGCTCGAAGCTGCGCGTCGAGCAACTCTTACGCTTCTCTCGTGCTCTCCAAACCTCCCGCGTGCATCCATAACTCGATGTACGCACGCTAAAGCATGGGCCAATTGTTAAATGTAATGCATATGTGAAGATGTTGGCATGTTTATATTTTTTAGTGTGTGTTTCTCAGTAATAATATTTGCAGTTATGATATTATTAGAAAGAAACATCTAACTAAAGTACAAATTGATGCTTACATATATCTCGCCTGAGTCTCTATCGTCCCCTTTCTTCCAGGAACACTCTTTCCAGTTCATGTGTGAAGACAAACGAGGAATCAGTCCACTGTCGCCTTTGTCCCCTCGCTCTCCTTTTTGCCCGGTGGGACCCTGGATTCCAGGTTCTCCTTTTGCTCCTTTCTTTCCTTCAGCACCAGGTGGTCCCTGGGGTCCAGTCTTCCCCGGACTGCCCAGGTCTCCTTTGGTTCCGTCACGTCCATCTCGGCCAGGTGCCCCAGGAGATCCCGGCATTCCATGCGTACCAGGTAGTCCATTTGCCCCGGGTTGACCGCCACAAAGACATGGAACAAACTGCGTTAGATACAGTGTGGATATAACCATTAGTAGAGATAATTTGCCGAAAATTCGTGCATGACGTTCGGAGGTTTAATTTCCTGCTATCAGTGTTGTTTAATTAATCGTGAAAAGCTCAAACATTAGACTCATCAGATGTCAAGATTCACGTCTAATTAGGACAAAACAAGAGAAAATCGCTCTATTCGCTACTTGAATTTAAAAACAGTAACATTAACTTATAACAAGCGAAAATCTGTTATTATAAGTTATTTACTATTTTTTTTCAATTCAAGTAGCAAATAGAGCGGTGCCTCCTAACACAGAGGTATTTTTGCGCGGTTTTAAAAGCCGATCTAAGGAAGGGGTATTGAACTCCAAAAACCAAATTGGAAGTCCATGCATTTTTCAGAGATGACTAAGCAACAGCAATTTTTTAAGGCTTTGAAATACCGCAACATGAATGGTGTTTTTCTTTTCAAGACTAAAGCTTAATTAACTCTGAAAAATAAGTGGCTATCCCCAGTTTTCTTTTTGCAGATCCCAGTACCCTTGGCAAAATAAACTGCGCTAAAATACCTTTACATGAGGACCGTTCTTAAAATAAACCTGAGTTTCTTGGACCGTCCCGTGATGTGCAGAACGTATGCGTGGTAGTAAAAGGAGGCACGATCCTTAAATCGTTATTATTGTTTCTCCGTTGCCAGGGCTCTAGACCAAGCCGGTCCTGGGTAACGAACTACATCCCACTTTCCTATACAATCGAAATTATCGTAAGGGACCGAATCCAAAATATACTCACACGTTTTATCACGGACATTGTGCTTTGGTTCCAAGACCAAAATTCATGCAACCTTTACATCTGTAATACAGACACCTCTTTATTACAGACAGTTCACTTTGTGCAAAAGAAACCAAAATTCATATAAACTCTACCTCTGTAATACAGATATCTCTATATTACGGACAGTTCACTTGGTTCGAAAGAAACCAAAATTAATATAAACTCTACCTCTGTTATGCAGACACCTCTTTATTATATAGACAAGAGTGTTTTAGTGGAAAATAGACCACTCGTAAAGTTTATACGAAACTACATCCGGGACTCGATTGGCGTATTTTCCATATCCTCACTAGTGAGGATATCGATGACGTCATTTCCCGCTTTTGCTCTGTTGTTTGTGCAAAAACACTCTTGTCTATATAATAAAAAGAAAACTACACGGCGGCTTGAAGAGATGTATTTTATTTTCTCGTGGTAAAAAACAATTTTTACTCACTGGCTGCGCTCGTTCGTAAAATATTGTTTTTACCACTCGAAAATAAAATTCATATCTTCGCACCGCCGTGTAATATCCTCTATATATTACGGACAGTTCATTTGGTTCGAAAGAAACCATAATTCATATAAACTGTACCTTTGTAATACAGACGCATCTATGTTACGGACAGTTCGCTTCGTTCGAAAGAGACTACAATTTATATAAACTCTACCTCTGTAATACAGACACCTCTATATTACGGACAGTTCGCTTGCTTCGAAAGAGATCATAATTCATATCAAATAATCTTCCTGTTTTACGGACATCGCAGACAATCATCCTGGCCCCTTGGTGTCCGTGGTAAAGAGGTTCAACTGTATTTAACTATTTCTTAATTTTCTGTCAGGTTCACAAAAGACAAGCTAGATTCAAGACATCATTATTTGTTTTGTTTTTTGGACTGCAGGTAATCACTGACATGTCTTTTAGCTGTTTTAGTCTTTGACTGACTTACAAAAGAATAAAAGTAATTGCTATTTCAATATAATGACTTCACCTTGTTGTCAGGTTGATTGCAGTTGCTTTTGTTGTCCGTCGCTGAGCACAAGGTAATTAAGGGTAGAATCAGAATACACAACATGATGGTCAGCGGTCCTCCAAATCCTCTAGCCTGAAAATAAAAACAGCTATAAAAGATCAACTGTAGAATTGGCAATATACAGCCATTTCAATTGGCGTTGTCGGATTTTAAAGCCTCGAGCTTACGCGATGAGACCGGAAGGTAGTATAGGTAACTGAAAATCGTTTGTGATTCGGCTATAATTTCGCAGTTGTTGCCGCCATGGGAGGGGTGAAAGTACCATATTCAAACAATTGCCTTTGTGATTTATTTTGTGTAGGGGTGAGCCATAGCAAAATTTGATAAATCTATCAATAAATTACTTATAGCACCTTGCGGTCTTATTGCGTAGGTTTTCCGACAACGTTAATTGAAATAGCTGTATGTGATCGATTTCTTTGTCATATTGCTGTTATTTTTGGCGATGTAAGCCTAAAACCTTTCAGTACGATAATCTAAATAAGTTAAGGTATTTATTTTAGGACATGACTAGGAATTAGCCTAAATGGAGAAAAAAAACACTATATATGATGTAACATTTGTGCTAGAATTTGGGGCTTTTTATGCCATATTACAGTCCCCCCCCCCCCCCCATTAGCAAAGCACTTGTGCCAAGCTGGAAACTTTAATACTTTAATAAAGTTATTTATTATACACTTAATCCAAACAATTATCTTGAACTCTTTTATTAAAAAGTGGATTTACAGCTGTTGTGAAAAACTTGTACAAAATAAATCACAGCCTGGGTATGGCCTTAGCATGTTCTTAAAATCATCACCAATCTCAGCCTCAGGCTGGCTTAACATTCTTACCAAAAAGGTTCTTATAAACAAAAAGTGTGTATTGCGATATTTTTGTACGCTTTTGGACTGACTCATCACGTGCAAATTTTCATTGACGAATTATCTTTAGCAGTCTTTTGTTCCTCGGTATTTTTATGAAAAATCTATTCAAAAGTCTTAACAGGAAACTGGTTCGTCAAATCTAAATTTTGTTGTATAAATGCCTAAGGACGTTCGCGCGAAAATCTTCTACGACTCAGATTTTTTCCATACTTTAGCTACACTGAGATAACGAGTCACTCGTGTCAGAAATGCCAAAAATATTGGGGGGTCACAGACTTTGTTTCAGACTGCAAAGCGCTTCAAAGTACCCCGATTTTGAAAAATCGGCCCTCGTAACCGGCCACATTGGCCTTTATGGTTCTTGCCTTGGGGGTCCCTCGAGGTAAAAACTCAAAAATTGAAAAGCTCAATTTTGTCAAGTTCCAATCAACGGATTTGGGGATTATCAGTATGTTGCTTAGTATAGACCACACGTCATAGGGGGAGAAAAATTCTGCTCCAATTTGTATGACGCTGAATTGTAGATGTGGACTATTCGGCATTTTTTCCATTGGGACTATTACAGCAGCCACACTTGTCATTCTTCTTAAAAATTAAAAGTGCGCTTCTGTAAATTTTACTTAAGTCCAAAGCGTACTCTAGTGCAATAATGACAAACAGCACTCCAGTTGAAGGCATATAGCCATTGTAAACAACTTAAACTGAACTGCATTTTAAGTTGTTAACCAACATCCTAAGCGTATGGTACGAGATCACCACCCGAACGACCGGCAGTAGTCGCGGAGCACTGCAAGCAGTCCACCACATTCGACAACAGGTCGGACGGACGGGACCCTAGCCGCACGAGGCATGCGCTGCAACGCCACGGTCGGGCAAGAGCGGGATAAACTACCTTTTGTTTAAGCATCCCCAAAGCTACTTTTGTAGATCACGTAGATCAGGTTAGCAGCTTATAACAACCCAAACTAATCACAACTGCAATCAAATTCATCACAATGGCTCTATATTTAGAAACATAATAGGAAGCGATAAGTGAGAGCACGTGATCCAGTCACGATTCCGCAGTTAGACACCTTTGTTCACGCGAAAGGCACAAAATCAACGAAAAAAGAAATCTGGACAAAAGCAACCTGGGGGAGGGGGGTGTACATGTTACTACGACGTTTAACTAAAATGAAAAGGACACTTTACTAATATGAACAGAAAATACGTTTTGTCAAACCAATTTTTATGATTGCTAATCCAACTTAAAATCGTGACCTTATTAATTTTTAATTTTGGGTCTTCATTACATTTAAAGGGAAAGCAGTTCGAGCGAGACACCTTCTTGATCTTCACTTTGAATGGACAGATTTTAAACTTTCTAGAAACGAATCCCCCGCACATATTTTTGTACGTTAACAATTGCCATTCGAACGAGGTCTATTTAGAGCGGTTCACATTAGCTCACGATCACCGATCATAACTTAAACTGACAACTGGATGTATACGTCTTTGATTTGATTCGAGCGAATAATATGTGCGTGATTAATTGCACAAGCTGGAGAATGTCGGGGGGCACTCCCTACAATTGGATATGTGGGGAGGTTCCGCCCTAAAGGGGTGCCTTTAAGCTCAAAGTATTATTTTAGTATATGAAAGGGCCACCAAAATGCGCTGCTAAGGAAAAGAGATAACAGCTAAGGATCATATATAAAAGGGTGTCAAATTTTGGCAAAAATAGCCACGCGCAACGCATGAAAGCTCAGGGCCTTTACCAACTTATCCAGAGCAACTGAAAGCCCAGAATTAAAACGCGGCGACAATAGGATATTCAACTACTATTTTGGCTTATTCTTGAGGTATTAGAAAGGGATGCAATTTTTACTCTACCTATATGAAAGGGGCACTATTTGGATGGAAACTAGTATATTAAAAAGTAAGGGTTTCATCCTCGGGGCGGTGCCTCCCCGTATAAAACTTAATTGCGTAGTCCACCCCTCCTGGGTGACAGTGTTTCTCAGTTTCGTTTAAGACACTTCGTTCTCAAGAAAGACAGATAGTTTCCTTACAGAATGTAATGAGCCAACGCCTAATCTACGCGAGAACAGAGTTTTAAACTAGAAAGCAAATAAGCGAGTCATGCATACCTTTGTTATCTTTGTAAATCGATGAAGAGGCCACCTCACCTCTGCAAGCGTGGAACCAAAATGATATCCTTTGAAAAAAGTTTAACTTTATACTTCTCTTGTAAACAAATTTTAGGTCAAAACAAGTTTTAAACCTGTTTGAATAAGTCAATCATTCTTATTGGCTGATCAATTTCAGACTAACCCAGTAACACGTTCTCTTAGAATTTAACCTGTTCCGTTTATTCCAATGACATTTGCAAAAAAAAATGTCCGATAGCACGCGGATTATGTGCTACGCCCAAAATAGTTTTGGGGAATCACAATTTTGGGTTGCGCTTTAAAAAGTAGAAGATTCATTGGTCACATATACTGAACAGTGTTATCATAATCAAGCCAAAGTTTGTTGGGAAAATGGTAAATTTGCAATAATATCCAAATTGTTATTTCAGAAAAAAAAACAATTCATTTGGCTACGTGATGATTTTAAATGCGGGTCAACAACCGCACTTTGCCTTTTGGCACAGTTCACTTTAAAACTGAAATCTGGAGTGTTCTTTTGACATCTCAAAGTGGCATGGAGGGGCACAACTGTGACGATGGTCGCCCTGTCTGTAGCCACGTTTCCCCTTGACAAAAGAACAACGCATGAAGATTACATAATCTCATACAAACCTAACTGATTCTAAAGAAATGCACGGTGTAAGTTGTTATTTTTATTGAAAATAATCTCTAGTTACGTTTTGTGATTCATAAAAAGAGGGCGCATCATCTAACTTTCAAGTTAAGTCAGTGTCACTGCAGCTGTAACAACATTTCCCCTTGAAAGAAAAACAACGCAGGAAGATTAAATAAACGCAAACCTAACTGATTCTTAATAAATAAACAAGTTGTTAGCTTTACAAAAAATGAACTCTTATTACGATTCGTGATTCGTGTGCAGCTCTCAACTTTTAAATCGAGCCATTGAAATGGCCTCACCAGAAACTACACTCGAATTAACCGCATTTAGTATATACATAACAGTGAATAGTGCTTTTCGCGCGCTCTGATTGGCTACTCATACTCGGGATTAACATTTAGCATTCTCCTCCTAGCGAAGCAAAATAACAGAAATAACTTTTTAGGGGCTGGTGACTATCTTGTGTTGTATATACTAAGTGGCAGTCAACAGTTGCAGATATCTGCCGTTCAACAAAAAACTACTCAAATTGCATGTCGAGTTGCTTGCCCCGAAAAATATCCGAAGTAGCTATTGTGTTGTATTTTTTCTAAACATTGGAAAGAACAAGCCCTTCGGCGACCTCTTTTTAGGGATCCGGCTAAGTGGCTTATAGTAATCCTTAAATGAGGATGCTTCAAGGGATTTTTGAAAGTTTTGGTCCGGGGTATCGAAGTATGCCCCTAGGTGACACACGATTAAAAGACAATCCCCCCCCCAACCCTCATCAGCGCTGAAAATTCCTCCACGGTCCCAAGTCAAATTGGCTGGAACACGTTACCTGTATACCTGACTGAGTATACATATGTCTTGCATACAAGCAGTTTAGCTAGGCGCCTGAATAAGCAACATATTGTTGCACCAAAATTGATAAAACGTGTACGCTGCTCAGACACCCTCATAACGCCTCGAGGCATTCATACAAGTTTTGTGTCGTCTGTCATGGAGGTCTTACCTATACCGTCGCCTGGTTAGCTGGATTTGCACCGGACTGTGAAGTGGGAGGCGTCGGGTTCAAGATCCGTGCGCAAAACTAACCAGGGTCTTGAGACAACTGGTAACAGCATCCTGACTGTGCTAAATAACCTGGCCTCATGTTTTACATTTGGTCATACGAAATTAGTATGAAACGTTAAAGAACCACCTCACTGTTCGAAATGAGTACGCGGTTGTTATGGCTGGGGCTGTTGACAATTTGACTGAGGACCGCGCTTAGGTGACTCAACAACGCCATTTTGCCTTTTGGCAAGAAAAATATTCGCAAGAGAAACATGTTTGCTCGTACGCAAATTAAGTGCTACGCCCAAAATAGCATTGGGGAGGGTCACAGTCTTGAGTTGCGCCTTTAAAAGTAGAAGACTCATTGGTCACGTATATAAACAGTGTCATCATAATCAAGCCAAACTTTGTTGGGAAAATGGTAAATTTGCAATAATATCTAAACTGTTATTTCAGAAAAGAACAAATCTTTTGGCTACGTGACAATTTTTAAATGCGGGTCAACAACCCCACTTTGCCTTTTGGCAAAGTTCACTAAAAACTGAAAGCTTGAGTATTCGTTTGACATCTCAAAGTGGCAGGGAGGGACACAATGTGTCCAACAACTGTGACGATGGTCGCCAAGTCTGTAGCCACATTAATTCTCCTTGACAGATAACCAAGGCATAAAAATTAAATAATCTCTATAAACCTAACTGATTCTAAATAAATACACAAGTTGTTACTTTTACAGAAAATAAACTATAATTACCATTCGTGATTTATGAAAGCATGCGTGGCACTCAACTTGAGCCACTGAAATGGGCTTAAGAGAAACTACACTCTAATTAACCGCATTTAGTACAAGCACACCAGCGAATAGAGGTTCGCGCGCGCTCTGATTGGCTTCTCATACTCGGGATTAACATTTGGCATTCACCTCCGAGCGAAACAGTGGTCACATACAGATATTACTCAATACGCCTGCATCAGTTAGTTTCTTAGCTAAAAAAAATGTCACTTCACGGAAACATTGGGGATTCTCTTCACTAGTCATTTGTACAGGGCTATCGTCCAGATAAAGGTGACCGCCCGTCCTGATGCTGGACCTAAGCAAGGCATTTAATAGTCCCAACCATCAGACATTGCTAATGAAATTACGGTTTCAACGGACGAAAGGAGAACTGAGCGGTTATAGCTCTCAGTCTGTTCCAAGGGTTCTCAGTACTACCGATTCAGCTGAAACGAAACCGTCAGTACGGATTTGCGCGATGTTGAATACAAACTCGAGAACTTGTACTCTGATGGCATTATGCTATTTCAGTAACCCGAAGGGACTGTTGTTCAGATAGAGGGAAGGTATTGTAATTTGATACTTATTGTATTTACAGCTGTGCTAAAGACCGACTTAAAAATGGTCTTTTGTATATATTTCCTGGGTTTTTCTGACAAGAAAACTCATTTCTCGCTCCCCACCAGTTATAACTGTGGTAAAATTGATAAGCGAAATTGTTGTGGAGAGAAGTGATGCTCTAACTCTGGGAAAGTGTCCCTGAAGTTTTGGGGCAAGTCTTGGGAATTTGTGTAGTTAAAGTTCTAGCCTGTTCCAGGCTCCGAGTAGTGGGAAAAGCGTGAATTGAGAAAAAGAGCGCGAAAAAAAAGCGAAGGGGCTGGGGAGAGACCCCCATTTTTCCAGATCCCGCGCGTCTTATTTTCGCGTTCCCTTTCGTGCCGTCCCAACTATCTGAGAGCCTGGAACAGGCTATTAAAGTTCGTGCTGTCAAGTTTGAACGGTAAACGAAGGATGAACGATTTTTCCTCTAACTGTAACTGAACCTGTTCCGTAAATGATTGACGAGCGGATCTCGTGACGAAAACGACCCTTTCCTACCCTCCCTGGAATCAGCTGGTTCCAAGTCCCATCGTGGATATTGTAGCAGTTACAGATGACATTCTTTCTGTTTTCGACGTTATTGAGCGATCTACATTTTCAGCGGGTTTAATGGTAGAAAGGAGAATTGAGTGGCAATAGCTCTTAGTCTGTCGCAGGGTTTCTCAGTACTACTGATTCAGCTGAAACGAAATGGTTTGATACAGATTCGCGTGATCTTGAATACAAAATCGAGTACTTGGACAAAAAATATACTCTAATGGCATTATGCTATTCCAATAAAACGAAAGTATTGCTGTTGTTAGATACAATTCTCGCTGTTTCTGACAGTGGCAGGGTTTTGTAATTTTATACTTATCGTAGTAAAAGTTGTGTGCTCTAGACCAACTTGAAAGCGGCCTTTTTAGCTTTTCTCAGATAAAAAAAAAACAAGATCATCCTAATTTTGAATGCTGTAGATTGAAAAGTGGATGTTTTGCACATTCTGTGTCCCAGCTATTTGGAATCCCCTGCTATCTTGAATTGAATCTCGTTTCCCTTGGGCGATATCAGACTCAGCTTATTAACTATTGGCAGCTTTATCGAACTTCGGTTCCTTAGGTGTTCGAGTTAGCGGGAGTCTAATGCAGCTGAATGTTTGTTTCTATAACACAAAATTACAAATTTCATTAGAGTAGTTTTTTCTTTACTAACATCTTTCAAAACTTGGCCCCCAGATTCACTTAAAAATGATATCCGAGAGGGCAAAATATGGGGAGACTGATGATTCTATGCTTAACGTTATACTTCCACAAGTCTGCCTAATCTACTAGTAAGTTGCTGAAATGAAATAAACATGCTAAATGTTTATCCAATAAGCTTTTTTATATATATTTCCTTGGTATCTCTGACAATAAAACACAATTTTCGTTCCTCACCACTTATTACTGTGGTAAAATTGATAAGCAAAACTACTGTGGAGACAAGTTGTAAAGGAAAGCCTGGGGAAGGGTGAGAAAGAGATGAAAACCTTGAAACTCGACTTGCGTGAAGTCCTTTGTGGTCTTTGTTGACTTCTTGTTCATAGCGTGTTAAATCAAAAGACGTTTACGCCTGCGTGTGTGAGCTGAAAACGTTGAGGACAACCAATCGTGGCAGTCATAAATCCAGTGGTTTTTATAAGATGAATATTTGAGATCTGCTTTAATAATAAGAATACAGACATACCATTGTAAACAAATTCCGTCAATTTTTAAGGCCATTTAAAAAAATGTAATTGAATTCAGGAAATACTGTTTTGTTTTCGCCTGTTTTAGAAGTTCACCCTGTAACTTGTACAACAAGACAACCATTTGATAATGTTCCTGGACTTTATTCTGTAACTGATACAAGCTGAGTTTCAGGCCTCAATGAACTCTTTTAAGGCAACGTGCAGTTTCTCTACATGCATAGTTCTAGTTATTTTCTACAGATTTGTTTTCTTTAGGTTTTGTAAAAAGTTCAGTTGAACAAGTGTGACGTGGTTACTGTTGAGCTTTTGGCACCTCTTCAATAAAGATCCGGGACACTTCGGCCCAGCCTGTGGACGCATCAGCATTCTTGTGGCCCTTGTTGCAGTTTCCAACCCAGAATCCCACTCGCACCTTTCCCTTGTGAATGCTATTGCAGTGACCTTCAATGTGGCGATGACGGTGAAGATTGTGGCTCCTTCCGGTTCTCATGTAGAATGCACCGTCAATAGACCCAGGAGAGCTGCACTCGGCGCCATTGAAGGGGAAATACCAGCGGCTACAGCAGCTGTCACAGTTGTAAATCCTGAGGTTACCAGCAAAGTAAACATGGAAGGTAGTGTCTGTGTAGTTCTTAATGAAGTCACAATTCTGTAAAATAACGATAACTGCTATGAATTAAAAAATATATATACCGGCGAGGAAAGAAGGGAAGGCCAGTTAAAAAAAAATTTAGAAGCAGTTAACATAATTAAGACATTGTTTTCGTTATGGTGTAGTTTCTTTTGTAATGCATATGTGAAGATGTGAGCATGTTTATATTTACTAGAATGTGTTGCTCAGTAATATTGGGGCGGTTCACACTAGGGACCAAAGGGCACTTGAAGTGCACTTGAAATCAAGTAGACTTGAGGTCTACTTCGGAAAAGAATAGACAATAGAACATGAAAAACATGAAAATTAGTGTTTGTATGAAAAGTGAAAAGTGTTGTAAATTATTGTTTAAAATACTTATTTTTTCATCTGTCTTTATTTATTTTATGTTTCGGGGATTATATAAATACGCTCCGTACATAAATACGATAAATTGTATATTTTACTAGGTTGACGTTGTTTGTGCCTGCAACTTGTCCCGCGGTAAAGTCCACATTTTCACGTGAAGTTAATTATTAGCCACGGCATTTGATTTTGCTGTCTGATTAGGCAGGATCAAAAGAATACTAATGATTTCTTGTTAAAGAGCCTGTGTTTGCCTTCTCCTTTACGTTTTTATCTCTCTTATTTTGAGGATTTATGCCAGGTGTAACACTAGCCAGGTGTAACACTATGCTCCCTTTTTATTACTTTTTGGGAAATTTATTCGTACTCCTCATAAAAACATGGTTTGTATCTCATGAGTATTGAATGCGCACATATGGCTGTAGTGTTGTTTATTGGCTAAGCCTGAGAGTTAGACCACGATCTTTTTCTCAATGTAGAATTTTTTATCCTAAGTAGGCTTGAATTACGCCTTTAAATACGACAGCTTAGGTAAAATTTGAGAGTCTTTTTGAAGTCGCCTTTGACTCCTGCAGAATCAAAAACCAAAACGCTCAGAGCGAAGTGCCGACCAGAGCCCGTCCCTGTGGAATTCAAAGATGCGCCCCCACGTGCTTTTAGCTGCAAGGCTGCGCTGTCACTGGTCAAGTGCACGACCTTTCAACTGCACTTGAATCTTTTTGTTTTACGCTTATCGCCAGGGCAACAAAGAAACCAAAAAGTGTGGTCATTAAAACGTTTACACTCCAAGTACGCGAGCTACACTTGAGTGATTCCGCACATATCAACAGCACAAAAGTACGTGCCATTCAAAAAGACGTTTTTGATGAAAAAAGAAGAAAAATATGGAGCTTATGAAAAACGAACTACTGCAAATTATGAAACTTTTTAATTACATTCATCACATATCAATTTTTACCTCTTTGGTATATTTTACTAAGAGATTTAAACGTGTGAACAAATCACACAAGTGCTTCTATTGAAACGTAAGTCAGACTTAGAAGACGCCCTCAGAAAGGAATTCACACTACAAGTGCGTACCAAGTGCACTTCAAGTGCACTTAAGAGCCCTAGTGAGAACTGGCCTATTATTTTCAGTTATGATAGTAGACTGAAATATCTTACTTAAGTACAAAGTGATGCTTACATATATCTCGCCTGAATCTCTGCCGCCCTCTTTTTTCCAGGTACACTCCTTCCAGTTCATGTGTGAAGACAGCTGAGAAGTTCCACACTCGCCTTTGTCCCCTCGCTCTCCCTTTTCGCCGGTGGTACCCTGAATCCCAGTTTCTCCTTTCGCTCCTTTCTTTCCTTCAACACCAGGTGGTCCCTGGGGTCCAGACTTCCCTGGGCTGCCCAGGTCTCCTTTGGCTCAGTCACGTCCATCACGGCCAGGTGCCCCGGAGATCCCGGCATTCCATGCGTACCAGGCAGTCCATTTGTCCCGGGTTGTCCGCCACAAAGACATGGAACAAACTGAGTTAGATACAGTGTGGATGTTATCATTAGTTGAGATAATTTGCCGAAAATTCGTACAAGACTTTCCGAGAGTGTTGTTTAATAGCTCAAACACAAGATGTGAGAAAATCGTTTTATTCGCTACATGAATTTAAAAACAGTAGCATTAACTTATAACAAGGGAAAATCTGTTATTGTATGTTAATGTTACTGTTTTTAAATCAAGAACCGCATAGAACTGTGCCTCCTAACACAGAGGTATTTTTGCGCTGTTTAAAAGCCGATCGTAGGAAGGGCTACTGGAATCTAAAGACAAAATTGGAAGTAACCACGACTTTTTAATTAACTCTGAAACATACTTACTTATTCCAATATTCTTTTTGGATTCCAACAGCTCTTGCTAAGAGAGCGGCTTTTCCCGCTTAGTCATAAACCGCGCAAAAATACATTTGTATTTAGGGCCGTCCTTAAAATCCTCTGAGTTTCTCGGACAATCCCGTGATGTGCAGAACGTATGCGCCGCTTTTCCTGCTCTATCGATAAGGGACCGGTCATTATTTATCGCCTGGGAAGGGGGGTCCTGAGGATTTAGGGAAGGACACTGCAACATTAACGAGATCCCCCCTTAAAGCATTACAGTATTTTAATGATCCCCCTCATTGGTGATGCCAACTTTTGTGATCCCCCCTCTCCCAGCCTTCGCCAATACCAGAGGTGTTATTTTATATCATGGTACTTACGGTCTCATGGAACTTGAACAACCACTGTGGATATTTGTTCATCTGATATGAACGTGATTGTCGAAGGACTACTATGTTCATTAGAATCCGCAAACGCAAGACCATTGTCGCTATCGTCCTCCTCACTTCATCACTTCAACTCCATCTTCATCACTAGACAGTTCGTCTAAGTCCACGGTCTCTTTGTTCCGTCGGTAATAATGACACTGAATAGCTTTCATTTTGTCAGGTTTCCGACCGATATTAGTTTAGCCATGCTCTTTTAAATACAAATCGAGTTCTCTCACTCGAAGAAGAGTGGCTGAAGAGCCATGAGAGAAATATCATCTTCCCAACCCACATTCAGAGAGGTTGAAGCTTTTTAACACTGTTGTTCAGCGACTTATGAATCTGCTTTTCGTAATAAATAAGCTGGTTTCAAACAGCAAATGCGCTGGCAGTTGAACACAAAGATGAAAGACCTGTCAGGTAGAGAAAACAACCTGTTGAGAAATGAGAGGTGGGAAGTATGCCGGAACATCAACAATTTCATTGCAGGAGCGGATGGCTGTATTAAAGAGCATTGATGACGTCGCAAAGTGTGAATCCTGCTTGGCCACTGTAAAGGACAGTTTCAATTCTGCAGCCGATTTTTATCATTCATCGACAGCAAGCGAAAGGGCCTTCATACCCTGGAACCCTCCGCCAGTGATGAGCTGAAATATTTTCATGTAGGAAGCTCAAGAGCGAGACCAGACGCTCTATAAAGAACTCCAGAAAGCCTCATATTAGCTGACAACAACTCTGAGAAACCTGACGAGCAAGTTTCCGTCTTGTATGGGAAAAACCTGGGCTCAACAATCGCGAAGAAAAAAAGAGAACAAAAGGAATGCGAAACAAAATAAGGAGAAAAGATTACCGGAGAGGGCACTTGCACTTCTGCAAAAACTTACCTCCAGAGAGGTAGCCAAAGAGGGTTTTCATTCAATCAAGGAGAAGAAGAGTATTGCAGGCGTCGAAACCATTAATGCCGAATTTGTCGGGTAATAAGAAAAGCGTCTACATCTGCACCCTCTGTCATGGCTATTAGAAAAAGACGTTTTTAACACAAACTTGGCCCATAATCTGGAGGGGTAGTGGCCAGTTTAAAAGCAAAAAATGTTCAAGGGTAAAGCTCAGGCGAGGAGTGTGGATGAGGCTGACGAGGCCAAGCTATCCAAGAGTCAGTGGACGAGGTTGTCGAAGAGTTAGTGGAGGAGGTTGTCCAAGAGTCAGTGGAGGAGGTTGTCGAAGAATCAGTGGAGGAGGTTGTCGAAGAATCAGTGGGGGAGGCTGTCGAAGAGTCAGTGGATGAGGCTGTCGAAGAGTCAGTGGAGGAGGTTGTCCAAGAGTTAGTGGAGGAGGCTGTCAAAGAGTCTACAAAGGGACCGTTAGGGAACTAACAGGATTCACGTGAAACAGTCATACCAAAGTAAATATTTCGTTGGAGTCATACCAAAATAGACATTTCGTTGATATGTATATATATATATATATATATATTTCATAATACGGTATTTTGGCCGGTCGCGTTTCACGATTGATTCTCGATTGTTTCTCGATTGACGCTTCAATGCCCAGGGCTTCAACGACTTAGATTTCAATAAAGTATTATGCAGTTTTGTTCAGTGTTAAACAGGCATATAAACTCAGTTAACTGAATTAATTCTAGTGGGAATTAACTGAAGGTGTATAAACCTGATTGACAAAACGTTGTCCAGTGTAATGAATAAACCATGAACAATGCGACACGATGGAATCCTGGGAAGACAGCGAGCACTGACGCGCTTGCTAGTCAGTTCCATATATTGTCACATATTAATATTCAAAATAATTTCATTCCTAAAAAGGTTTTGGAGTAGATTTGGTTATCCCGTGTTAATATTATCCCCACGGTGCCTGAGAATAGAAGCAAGTTTTCCCGCTTCCCAGAAAACCGTTGGGTCGTATCGGTCATAGTATATGCTTTTTACACGACAACGTTTTTTCAATTAGGTGTATATGTGAACGTAAAGTTCAATGTGTTTTAGCCATAGCCTTAACAAAATTATGTATGACCACTGATCTTATAAGATCGTGCCTGAATAGCCATATAGACGAGTAGCCAAAACATAAAAATAGCATATTTTTGTCAAAATTGGAGAACAAAATTCATAAATATACTTTCAATTGGCTTTAAAATGTTATTTACAGTGATCACCCCCCATCCGAAATCCTAAAATTTTTTTGTGGCCCCCCCTTAATGCATGAAGATTATGGCTGATCCCCCCTCCCCCCATAAAAATCCTCCGACTCTCCCTACCCGGCAATAAATAATGACCGGTCTCTAATGGTACCTATCGTTCACACCAACCCCTTAACTGCAGTTAGTTCTTTTTAGTCTTAAGCTACATGTCTTCGTAAGTGAGAACCGAAAATTGGATTTATAGATGAGTTGATAAGGTAAATTGGCCACGTAAAGAAATTCAAAAGCTGACGTCAGTTTCGAACGAAAGCCCTTCATCGGATCGAATTAGCGAATGGTGGGTCTTATGTGACTTATATATTGAACAGTGAGGCTACGCTGTTGGTGAAAACATGGGAACAACAACCGTAAGTAACAACTGTTACCTTACAGGGATTGATAAACGGTAACATGACTGATCGGAGAAAATTATGTCTAATTTAGGCCGCGGGTGAGAAACTAAGTCATCAGTATTTATTTATTTAAAGCGTATGAACGAAGTGCGACGAATTGTAGCGACATTGCGCGAAATTTTCATCATAGGCTCTTCAGTAAAACTTTCAGTTTCTGAATCAATAATTACACATGCGTTAAATCGTGTGCTATGGAGTTGCGACTTATAAGCATTTTTAAATAAAAAAACTGTCGAAAGTCCAAATTTTTTTTACGTTCCAACGTTAACAGAAACTTTTTAGAAGTTTTCCAACGAAACAAATTAACAAACACTACAATAATACTCCTTATAGCTAACATATAGCTTGGGAAACGCTTATAATCTTCAATCCAAAATTTTGAGTCGACCAGCACCTCATTGAACATCTCACATGATTGGCCATAAGAACAATAAGATAAGGGCACAAACAATGCCCCCATCCCTGAAGACAATGAGCAATATTGTTTTAGAATGCCTCTGAAATTAGAGGTTCACAAGAGGTACTGGACTACTCAAAATTTTGCGATCTCTAAATTGCAACGTATTGTTCTTTTCTGGACAGTGAACAATAGCTGCTTGAATTTAATTTCCATAATTAGCATAATCTTACTTTAAACATTCGTGTTTATTCGGTAAGCCTTCGGAAACCCTAAAACCACCAATTTTGTGTCCAAGAATACAGCGCAGATATAGAATTTCCTGAACAGACACAACAGGCAGACAAACTAGGTGTATTATAGATTGTCACAACAGAAGCCTTTTTTCCAAACAGGCTTTTTAACAAAATATCGAAGGCTTCAAATTTAAACAAGAACGATTTTACTCATTTGAAAGCATACAACTTTCAATGGAACTCGAAATCCAATAATCAGCTTCTGTTGTGACACAATAGAGGTTTTAACTGATCAATGAGTGGTAAAATCAAGAAGTGTTGTCTTCCCCACGAGGAGAAAACTTGGACGCGGAGTCGCGTTTTCCAAAATAATAACTTTGGGAGCTCATAGCATCGCAAAGAAGCGCTATCTATCAAACCAAAACAACCTTGTTGCACTTCCACCATTGCCCAAGATCTCTGTTAAGTTTCAACGGAATCGGCTCCCAAACGTTCAAGATATAACGTTTTTTAGTGTAAGACCTCCCCCAAAATTTTGCCTTATAAATTTATTCATGAGCAGCTTGTCACCTGCGGCCTTAACAATTATTGTTTGTCACCTTCGTGCGGCAAACTGCACGCAAAAATGCCAAGAAAGGTGAGAGACCACATTCAGATTAGCTCTTTATTTTATAACTTTTGTTTAACCAGCCTTGCCAGCTAACGATATTTTTTTGCTTTCAGAGGTTTTTGTTATAACTTAGTCCTTCCACTTCATTGACACTTTAAGTAAATGTTTTCCGATTTCTTATTAAGTGTTCCGCTATTGAGAATTCGGATTCGCCAGCTGTTTATGCCAAGGGTGGTACATGATATTCGAATCATATCGTAGCGCACCAATTAGCTAGGAGACCGTGATCAGTTATGATACTGAGTGGCCCGTTGATGAATCTGTTGTCGTGAAATTTTGTAACTTTATTTGTTATTTTTTAGACTGCAGATAGCCATATGCATTTTCATGTCTTTTAGCTGTTCAAATCTTTGACTGATTTACACAAGAATAAAGAAGTTGCTATTTCAATATAATGACCTCACCTTGTTGTCAGGCTGATTACAGTTGCTTTTGTTGTCCGTCGCTGAGCACAATGTGATCAAGGGTAAAATCAGAATGCACAACATGATGGTCAGCGGTCCTCCGATTCCTCTAACCTGAGAATAAACAGTTATAAAAGATCGACTGAAGAAGTGGCAATATATGTGATTGATTTCTTTGTCATATAGCTATTGTTTTTTGCGATTTGAGTCTAAAACTTCCAGTACGGTAATTTTAACTCTTTCCCGGATGGGCAAAAACAGTGAAAAATGACCACATTTTTTGTTTATTTATTTTCTCACCAGGTATTTACAATTGTGTAAAGAGCTATACCTCATTTTAAAGGGTATTGAATTAGCTTTCCAAAAAAAATTTTTTTTACCCACAGAAGCCCATAATATTTTAATTATTGTGCATAAATTAGCATGCATTTCAGAAAATTGACCACAAAATTCTGATAAAAAGCACTTTACTTCAAAATGATTTGTGGTTACAAGAAAAAGTTGAATGCTAAACTGTTCTTTATCATATTGGCAACATCTCCAGAAAGTGTGGCTGAAAAAGAATGAATACAGAATATTTCAGAATTTATTATTGACCTGCATGTCAGTCAACACGGAGAAACGTGACCCGAAGCGTCGCTTCAGATTACATTTGTTTACGCGTCCTGAAGATTGTAAACGATTTTTTCTCTGTCGTTCCAAAAACCTTTTTCCTCCGGATATATTCATTGCTACATATTCAAATATAATTCCAGACATCTATTCGAAGGAGTGAAGCAAGTTTTTGAAGGTAAAAAGCGGCTCTACACAGCATTTCATTGCAGTTCAGACCACGTGCGTGTTCGCAGGGTCACATACGCAACAACATTTAGACAACTCTTACCTCGTTTCGTCGCTTTCATTTGCAAGTAGTCTCCTACGCAGCCGTTTTTAGTGGCGTCACGCAACGCTCCCCCCACAAACGGCTGCTGAAAACTGAACCACATTCCTTTCCCGACCTTTAGCCAATCACAGCTCTGGTTCTAGAATTCAGAACCATCGCGCGCCAACTGCTCTGTTAAGAGACTCGTCCAATCACAGCTTGTGTTTTATCGGTGACTCACGTGTACGTGACAAACGCAAATCAAGAGGTTGATTTGGGAAGGCATTCAACACGAGACGATACGGATGATTTCCAGTTGGCGATAACAGACCAGGAAAGTACACAAGAGGCCTCGCAACATCAGACAAGGGCTGACTGTTAGAATCAGAAGAAGTACAAGTGGTAGAGGTGTTAGCTTCTGTTCCAAATCGCAGCGATTTCAAAGCTTTCGCTCAAGGGTTTCCAGGACTAACGAGAAGCAGTGCTTCGTCGGGCTTTCCATCTTCAGATCGCAGCAGCCGTTTAGCTCTCGGTTTCTCTCTGGCTTTGAAGGCCTCCTCGATTTCCTGTTTGACTTCTTGTAAATTATCAGCAGCCCTGCTTATAATATAGCAAACGCGCTCGCAAGTAAACAAATCAGAGTTATCGGAGCAGTTAATATTGATATTTGCAGCGGACTGGATAATTTCTGCAAAATTTGCAGCATTTTTCCCGAAAATGAAGATTTTTTCATTCACCATACAAAGTGAAGAACAGGTAAAACACTTTGAACCGCTTTCTACAAATTTCTTCGGTGTTTCAGCCATCCGAAACGGAATCATTTATTAATAGCTAAGATGTCTGGCACATCACCGGAAAACCCCCGGCCACTTTTTTCGCCCGAAAATTAACGTCATTGTCAACTTGCCGAGATGTGATTGGTTGTTTCGATTTACCGCAAACACAAAGGGAAAGGAATGCGGTTCAGTTTTCAGCAGCCGTTTGTGTGGGGGAGTGTTGCGTGACGCCACTAAAAACGGCTGCGTAGGAGACTAATTTGCAAGCTGATGATCAAGAATACTCTCCTAATGGCCAGAAATTTCTCCATTTTCACTGCCTGCTTCGTCTAGCATTTCTAAAACCCTCAAAGTGTCATCAGTGATGAATCCTGATCGCTTCCCGGAGGACGCCATATTTCAAAACTCCAAACACATTTTTGAAAAATGCTTCATGTAGGCCACATTGAAGCATCCTAGCTCAAACTTGCCAGGGGACCGGGATATTTTATAGGCACGCAATTGTCCAAATTGCACAGCGATTGAACAAAACGCGAATTTTTGCGGATTTTTTTTTTTGCGGGTTCCTGTGGGAACTATTTTTAACGGGGCATCCGGGAAAGTTAATAAGTTACGTATTTATTTTAGGCAAAAGAGGATGAATCCTCTCTTGTTTTCGGAAATGACTAGATGGGAAAATAATTAAAGAATATAAAATCACTCTATATGTTACATTTATGCTAGTATTTGGGACGAAATTGTACTCTACATATACTCAGTTGAAATAAATAGCTGGAACCCTTTCATTTAAACGTTGATTTATAGCTGTTGTGAAAAACTTGGATAAAAAATGTCGGCCTAAATCACAGCCTGGGTATGGTCATAGCATGTTCTTAAAAAAATTACCACCGAACACAGCCTCGGGCTGGCTTAACATTCTAACAAAAAATATTCTTATAAACAAAAAAAGTGCGATACTTTCTACGCTTTTGGAATGATTCATCACGTTTAATTTTTCATTGACGAATTTTCTTTGGTAGCTCTTTGTTCCTCGGTGTATGTGTGAAAAATCTATGTGGAAAGTCTTTGTAGGGCACTGGTTCGCCAAATCTAATTCGTAAAAAAATTAGTTTTCAGACCCTTCGTCTAAGGATGTTCGTGCAAAAATTTTCTACGACACAGATTTTCTCCACAATTTCGCTACACTCAGATAATGAGTCACTCGTGTCAGAAATGCAAAATAAATTGGGGGGGTCACGGAGTTCGTTTCAGGGCCAAAGCGATTTGAAAAATACCTCGATTTTGAAAAATCTTCCCCCGTAACCCGCGGTGATCTCAATGGTTCTTGTCTTAAGTGTCCCCTAGGGGTAAAAGTTCACCAATTAAAAATCTCAATTTGTCAAGTTCCGAGGAACGGATTTTGGGGGATTTTCTGTATTCTGTTTAGTAGACCACACCTTATGGGGTGAGAAAAATTCTGCTCCAATTAGTATGATGCTGAATCGTAGATTTAGAGGACTATTCGGCGTTTTTGTGATATTTGTTATTCTTAAAAAGTAAAAGTGCAGTTTTCTAAATTTTATCTAAATGCAAAGCGTACTTTAGTGCAATAATGACAAATAACACTCCTGTTGAAGGCATATAGCCAGTGCAAACAACTTAAAACTGCATTTCAAGGTGCCAAGAGAATATAGCTGGATAAACTGTGACGATTTTTTGTTTAAGCATCCACCAAAGCTGTTTTTGTGGATCAGGGCATATCAATTTAGCAGCTTATTATAATCCCACACTTAAGGTACAAAACAAATCCAAACTAAACACAACCGCAATCAACCGCAATCACATTTATCACAATGGCTCAAACAATAATGCAAGGCAATAAGGGATACCATGGATCCAGTCACGATTGCGCGTTCATACATCTTTGTTCAAGTGATCATGAAAGGCAGAAAATCAACGAAAAAATAATTGGACATAAACAAGCCAGGGGCTTTACATTTTACTCAAATGAAAAGGGCGCTTCTCCGATATAAAGAGAAAATATGTTTTGTCAAACCAGTTGTTATAATCGCTAAACCAACTTAAAAATCGAAGCCTTGTTTTAATTTTAGAGCGGTTCACATCTTTGTATTAGCTGGGATCGCTAATGATCGCTGACGGCTGGATGTATATGTCTTCGATTCGATTCGAGCTAATAATGTACATGTACCTGATTAATTGAACAAGCTGAATAGGGTTCCTTAGATTCGTCTAACAGACGTAGATATGGACATGGAGAATGTAATGAGCCAACGCCTAATCTACGCAAGAACAGAGGTTTCAAAATAGAAAGCAAATAAGCAAGTCATACCTTTCAGTGTTAGCTTTGTAAATCGATAAAGTGGCTACCTCACTTCTGCAAGCGTGGAACGTTAAACTATTTATTTCTCCTGTAAACAAATTTAGTTCGAAACAAGTTTTAAACGTGTTTCAGAATAAGTCAATCGTTCTTATTGGTTTATTAATTTGGGCCTCATCCAGTAAGATGTGTTCTTCTATTCATTCTAATGACATTTGCAAAAGGAACATGTTCGATCGCACGCGGATTACTTGATACGCCCAAAATAGTATCGGGAAAGGCACAGTTTTGATTTGCGCCTTTAACAGTAGAAGATTCATTGGTTACATATACAACAGTGTCGTCATAATCAAGCCAAAGTTTGTTGGGATAATGGTAAATTTGCAATAATATCTTAACTGTAATTTCATGAAATTCAGATCATTTGGCTACGTGATGATTTTATATTCGGGTCAACAACCCCACTTTACCCTTTAGCAAAGTTCACTTAAAAACCGAAAGCTGGAGTATTCTTTGAAATCTCATTGTGTGTCCCAAGAACTGTGTGAGGATGCCTGTGGCCACATTTCCCCTGGAAAGAAAAACAACCCTGAGAGAACCTCAAAATCACACCTTATTGATTCTAAATAAATGAAAAGGATGTTAGTTTCGCTAAGATTAGCTGAAACTACGATTCGTGATTTGTAGAAGGAGGCACAGCAATCAGCTTTCAAGTTAAGTCACTACAATGAGCTTACCCAAAAATTACACAAACGGTTTATAACAATCGAATTAACCGCATTTAGTATCTACCATACCAGTAGTTAGTGTTTTTCGCGCGCTCTGATTGGCTTCTGAAACTCGCGATAACTTTTGCCATTCATCTTCGAGTGAAGCAGCGGTCAGCTCGTTTGAATTTGTGCCAATTTGTCGTTAGGTAGCCTCCAACCTTTCGGGCAGCTGGCCACTCAATTGTGTGGTATAAACAATTATTCACCTCAACATCGACCAACAGTTGCAGCTATCTACCTTTACCAAAAATGATTTAAATTGTATGTCGAGTTGCATGGCTTGAGAAAATATCCGAAGTGGATATTGCGTTGTTTTTAATCCAAACAGGAAGAAACAAACCCTTCGGAGAGTCCTTTTAGGGATCAGGCTGAACGGTTTAGTAAAGTAATCCTAAAAGAGGAATACTTCGAGAGATTTTTAAAAAGAAAACAAAGTTTTAATGGTTGTTTTCAATTGTGTATTTTTATGAATCTTCCATTACTTTCGGTAGCATCCTAAAATGCATTTGCTGCTCTTTTATTTATTTCATGCAAATATCAATTTAATTTAATTTAATTTAATTTAATTTAATTTAATTTAATTCTTAATTCTCTTTTTAATTCCCTGGGCCCAGTTGCATAAGGCAACTTAATATTAAGTGGGAATTTCTGCAACCATTCCCTGTGTTTCGGAGGATTTTCTTGCACGCTGTTATGGATAAATCGGATTAAGACGGATTAAAGAGTATAGGAAACACAATGAAGGTGCAAAGAAATCCTCCGGAAAACAGGGAACAGTTGCAGAAATTCAGCAAGGGCCTTGGCCATTATTTTAAAATATGCGCTGCTCAGACGCCCCACGATCTTCTCCACGCATGAAATTCTCTATTTATGGGAAGTTTTCCGTCACGTTTGGGCAACAAGTGTACGTTTTTTGTAGTAAGTTCAAGCTCTCCAGTTTGGGCGGTTAACAAACGATGAATGATTTTTCCCGTATAACTGAACATGTTCCGTAAAAGAGTGACGAGCGGTTCTCGTGACGAGAATGATCCCGCCTTACCCTCCCTGGAATCAGCTGTTCCCATCGTCACCTGATATCGTATGAGTAAAATATAGCGTTATCTTTGTTTTCGGCCTTCTTCAGTGGTTTCAAGGGAGGAAAGGAGAATTGAGCGGTTTATAGCTCTCAATATTAAAAGGGTTCTCAGTACTACCGATTCAGCTGAAACGAAACGGTAGGTTTGAAACAGATTCGCGCGATGCTGAATACAAAATCGAGTACTTGGACAAAAAAGGTACTCTAATGGCATTATGCTCTTTCAATAACCCGAAAGGACTTTGGTTCAGATAGATAACAAAATGGTCGCTGTTTCTAATAGAGGGAAGGTATCGTAATTTGATACTTATTGTAGTTATAGTTGTATCTTCTAGACCAACTTAAAAGTGGCCTTTTTGTTTTTTCGCAGAAACAGTGGAACCCCGATACAACAAAGTACCAGAGGACTGGGAAAATATCCTCGTTATGACGGGGATTCGTTATACCTGGGTATTTTCCATACATTTTACTATTACTGGGCCGAAGAATATGGTTCGTTTTGACAGGGTCTTCGTTATATAGCCACCACTGTACAAAATACGAACGTTCCAAAGTTGACTGATGGTATAGGCTGAGATGTGGATGTTTTATACAATTCGGTGTCTCGAATCCTAGCAATTTAGAATCCCCTGCTATCTCAAATTGAATCTCGTTTCCCTTAGCCGATGTGACTCGGCTTATTTACTGCAGCTATATCGAACTCTGGTTATCTCGAACATCATTTGGTTTTCCTTGGGTGTTCGAGTTACGAGGAGTCTAATGTAGCTCTTTCTAATGTTTGTTTCTGTAACACAAAATTACAAGTCCAGTTGATCACGTGTGACTTACTTACTGCTGCGCTATTGGCACCTCTTCAATGAAGATCCGGGACATCGAATGCCAAGCTGTATATGCGTCAGCCATCTTGTGGCCAGTGGCACACTTTCCAACCCAAAATCCCACTCGCATCTTTCCCTTCTGAACGTTATTGCAGTGACCTTCAATGTGGCGGTGACGGTGAAGATCGTGGTTTCTTCCGGTTCTCATGTAGAATGCACCGTCAAACCCAGGAGAGCTGCACTCGGCGCCATTGAAGGTGAAATACCAGCGGCTACAGCAGCCGTCACATCCATGAATCCTGAGGTTACCAGCAAAATAAACATGGAGGGCAGTGTCTGTGTAGTTCTTAATGAAATCACAGTTCTGTGATAGAGAATTTCCTGAACAGATACAACAGGCAGACAAACTAGGTGTATTGTAGATTGTCACAACAGAAGCCTTTTTTTCAAACAGGCTTTTTAACAAAATATCGAAGGCTTCAAGTTTAAACAAGGACGATTTTTACTCATTTAAAAGCTTACAACTTTCGATGGAACTCAAATCTTATAATCGGCTTCTGTTGTGACACAGTTGAGGTTTTAACTGATCAATGAGTGGTAAAATCAAGAAGTGTTGTCTTCTCCACGAGGAGAAAACTTGGACACGGAGTCGCGTTTTACAAAATCTTAACCTTGGGAGCTCACAGCATTGCAAAGAAGCGCAATCCATCAAACCAAAACAGCCTTGTTGCACTTCCACCATTGCCCAAGGTCTCTGTTAAGTTTCAACGGAATTGGCTCCCAAAAATCAAGATATACTGTTTTTTAGCGTAAGACCTCCACCAAAATTTTGCCTTATAAATTTATTCATGAGCAGCTTGTCACCCGCGGCCTTAAGGCTGGTTTTCACTAGCGACGGAGTCGGAGTCAGAATCGTAAGCGGAGGAGTAAGAGCGCTGATGACCTAGTGAAAATCAAAAATCGGAGTCGTAAGCGGAGTCATAAGCTCGACGGAATCGGAGTCGGAAGAATCAGAACGTTTCCATTTTCTTCCGACCCCGATTACGATTCCATCGCTTACGATCTAGTGAAAACCAGATTGTCGGAATCGGAAAGAGAAGCGGGAGGATAAACCAATCACAGCGCTCGTTCCCACGCTTTCTGATTGGTTTAGTTTTCCCGCTTCTGCTTCTGACTCGGACAACCTAGCTTCACTAGATCGTAAGCGACGGATTCGTATGTTGTTCAGAAGTCCTTTGCTGTCTTAATTGGTTTCTTGTTTTTTTTTTTTGTTTTATTATTTTATTCAGCTTCGTCACCCACACACACACACACACACACACACACACACACATACACAAGAAATTACAAGAAAGATAGCGATTGGGATCACAAGATGTTTACGCGCACGCGTGTGAACTGAAAACGTTTGGTACAACCAATCATAGCAAAGGTGAATAAAGGTGAATAACTGCGATCTGTTTAATACGAACATACTAGTGAGAACAATTCAAGTCCTGTCAATTTTTAAGGTTATTTTTGAAAAACTGTAATTGAATCCAGGCAATAATGTTTTGTTTTCGACTGTTTTAAAAATTCGCCTTTTAACTTGGTCTAACTGATACAATACAACCTGGATAATATTCCTGGACATTATTGTTTAACTGATACAGGCTGAACTACAAACTTCTATGAACTCTTTTAAAGCAGCAGTGCAGTTTCCTTATGTGTATCATTCTCTTTATTTTCTACAGTTTTATTTTCTTAAGGTTTTCTGGAAAGTCCAGTTGATTAAGTGTGACGTGTTTATTGCTGCGCTTTTGGCACCTCCTCAATGAAGATCCGGGACATTTCGGCCCAGCCTGTGTAAGCGTCAGCATTCTTATGGCCCTGGTTGCAGTTTCCAACGCAGAATCCCACTCGCACCTTTCCCTTGTGAATGTTATTGCAGTGACCTTCAATGTGGCGGTGACGATGAAGATCGTGCGCGGGACTTTTTCCTGTTCGCATGTAGAATGCACCCTCAATCGGCCCAGGAGAACTGCACTCGGCGCCATTGAAGGTGAAATACCAGCGGCTACAGCATTGGTCACAGTTGTAAATCCTGAGGTTACCAGCAAAGTAAACATGGAGGGCAGTGTCTGTGTAGTTCTTCATGAAGTAACAGTTCTGTAAAATAAAGGTAGCTGCTACAATTAACAATTACTCTTGCGAGGGCGCGCTGGATATCAAATTTTTTAGATAACCAGCGAGGCGCGCACCGCTAAGTTGGTTATAATCATTTGAAATCCGGCAAACCCTGGAAAAACAGAAAAGAAGAGAGAAAAGAGATAAAAGGAAACAAGAAGATATTAGCCAACTGGCTACTCTGGAATTCGAGGTTAAGTAAAGTCGATGTATGTATATGTATGGAAGTGACGAACATTAGAATTCAAAAAACGCGGTTGTTCTCAGTTTAGAGGTTGTGGACGGAATGGTGAAGTCAACACTCGAACACCTGGGAAAGCTATTGAACTCATTTCACATGGCAATCGATTTGTACCCGAACATTTGGAGCTGTTGGGACACAGAGCTACAACGAGTGCAGGCAAACCGGTGTCAATTTCAAACAAAACGAAGAAGTTTATTTTTCCTTGAAAATATGTACATAAATTACAGAAATGTTTGAAATGAAACTTTAACAATATATAACCTAACAACTATAGCACAAATTATAAAAATTAGCAATGGCCTATTACAATTTCCCAAATACATTCTTAACTGCTCAGATGAGATCACTTCTGTTAGCATAAAAAACTATAGCCAACTAATTCAAATACTGTCTACTAAAACTACTCTAAAAAAATTGACCAAATTTTGCGTGGAATGGGCAAAAAAATTGCGCCCTTTCTGGTAGTTTATTCAGTGCTTGTTTTGAATGCTTCGTGATTTTTGTACTGACTCGCCATAATAGTGTGACAATCTTTATTAAATGCTACTCTCCCATTTTACTGTGTTTAATTTTATGTCTTAACAAGTTGTCTTCATAGCGGAGCCTGCGGGCAAACCCCGCAGCGGAGCTCCATTGCTAAGGAAATTTGGTAACATATCAAGCCGAGAAATTTTGGTTGTGACGTAATAGTCACGTGACCGTCCGTCCGTACGTCCGTACGTCCGTACATCCGTACGTCCGTCCGTCCGCAAGACTCTGGGAGGGGGAGGGGAGTGCCAAGTCAACCCGACGGGGGTAGAGAATGCCATCTTTTCTTGGCGGGAAATCGTGCGGTGCTTTTAGGCAACCCGCGTTTTTTTTGGCGGGAAATCGCATGACCATCGTCGCTTTTGAAAAAGAGGTTTCTTTAAAAGCTTAAGCTTCTTAAGCATTTAGCGATTGTTCGAGAGTACTGAAGTTTTATACTTGACAAAAAAAATATCTAATATCTATAAATGGAAAGAAAAAGTTCAAAAGAATACTTGTAGAAGGCGAAAAGTTCAAGTTACGAAAGCTGCCTTCAAAGGACTTCATGGCTTCGTTCTCTTCACGGCGGAGAGTTTGCCCTGTTCTGAAACACAACCGAGTAAGTGAAGTTTTTAAAGGGTCTAAGGTACATGATTTCGAGTATTACGGTGAAAGAAATTACGTTTTGAAATGGAAATTTGATTTATGCCATTAGAAATGTGTTATTTACTTTTGACTTTAAACAATTATTAGAAAACGCGCTCACATTTGTGACAGACTCTTAAATATTTTGCCATGCTCAGCCGATTTCACTAGTGTGGACTGACCTACGATTTTGGAACTGTAACGCGAATTGCATTTAAGCATAAACTTACGGGTTTTCGAATAAACTTTTTTCAAAAATGATATCATTTCTCTGTCCATTATTTTGTGTTTGTTTATTCATAACAGTAGGTCTAAGCACAGTCGCAAGACAACTGCACAAGCTTTGCTTTCAATTTTGACTGTCCGGTCCATCTCTTTGTGCAACTGTCGATTTTCTTGTCCTAGAGGTTTTCAATAGTAATAATCTTTTGAGCGAAGCAGTTGTCGGTTTAAAGCTATTTTATTCAAAAAGCTTGCGAAAACAGTTTTGTGCGTTCCAGGCTTACTTCGCATCCGCAAAACTTATGCCGGCGTAATTTAATTAAAGTGTGTTTGGTGTTTCTTTGTTTTAAATCTTGATGGTCTCTAGTTAGAGAACGAAATATAACAGTTATTTGAAAAACTATAAGCGAAGCAGTTGTCGGTTTAAACCTATTACATCCGAAAAGTTTCCAAAAACAGTTCTGTGCATTTTTAAAAGCGCTCTAATTTCAGACAATTTGCAGCCGCAAAACTTATGCCACAGTGTTAAGAATGTTTGGACGGTGTTTGTTTGTTTGTTTTCAATCTCGATGGTCTCAAGTTAGAGAACGAAATATAAGGGTTACTTAAATAACTATAAGTGAAGCAGTTTTGAGTTTAAAGCTATTTTATCCGGTAAGTAATGTGTGTTCCTCAAAGTGCTTGAAATTTTTCGCGGCTGCTAAAACCTACGCGACATTTCTTCGATAAGTTTATTACAAGTGCTTCGGTGAAACGTCAGTATAAATTTTTGACCAGAGTATTATTTTTATTTAGTGGCAGTTCATGTTATTTGTTAACATCCGAACGCGATGAAGATAACCCATTTAAACAGTCGAATAATTTTTATTTTGTTTTTGCAAATGAGCGCCGTTTCAAGTTCATTCAAGCGAACAGCCAATAATCCAAGGAGAATTGACAAGCCTTGACAGTTAATGACAGGATATGGAAACATTACAAACACCAAGCAACACGGTTCGTGAGTAAAATGTGTTCAGTTTGATGCCCGAAAAAAAAAATCAAGCTGTGCTCAGCCTCTAGAATGACCTTTCGAGCTTGGTTTTACAGAACAGATCCCCAAAATATTGGAGGACAGTTCGGAACACTTTCAGGCTTTTTGAGAAACACTTTTCGAAAGCGAACGAGCCAAGAAAAGCCCCGAAATATATTTCAGACCGAAAAGTTTCACGACTATTTTTGAGAAACGAACACCAGTTTATTCCTTCGCGGCTCCGCCTTTAGGCTTGGCTAAATCTATATATTATTTTCGTTTCTCGTCGTCCGAAGAAATCAAACACCCCGGAAAAATTTCGATTTGATGACGTTCAATTGTAATTTCTCCTTAATTTAACTTCGCTGCAAAGTGATTTTTCTCGTCCATTTTTCTCGCCAGGTTGCTCGTAGAAACAAAACCTTCAGCTCCCTTTGTTCTTGAGCGTACATTGACCATATTTGGTCGCAGCGAGTCGCAGCAGGTACATTGGCCTAAAACCTAGTTCCGATCAGCCAATCAAAATTCTAGAATTCAATATACCTAGTCCAGTTTTCAACAAGTTCAAATATACTGGCGAGGAGAGAAGGGAAAACCAGTTCCATAAAATAAGAGCAATTGACAAAATTTATGTTATTCTTTTAGTTGTGGAGTATAGCTTCTATTATATCATAGCTAGCAAATCCGACTGCACGCTGGTGGCATGAGCAAGCTTAACTTTGTTTTTTCTGTCTGTAGCAGCCTAAAGTGTCTTCTTCGCGAGCAATTCGGCAAGTAAATGACCAAGAAAAATCATTTTACAGCAGAGTAAACTAAGGAGAAAGTACAACAGCGAAATTGCTGCAGAGTGTTTGATTTCTTAGAACAAGCAAGGAACTTCGTTGAAAAAGAAACTTTAATTCATTTTGGCGTTGTGTTTACAATTTCTTTCACCGTCGCACTCTCAACAAATGTTCACTAAGGGTAGGCTTTCTACGGAAAACTTTTGACACCAAAATATCAAGACATGATACAAAATAAAACACAGTACAATTGACGAGAACCGTTTAATAACAAGCGTCACACGTTTTCGGTGATTCACTACCAAAATCAAAATTAAGAAAGCCGCACTGACAGCCAGAAAGGACGACATTTTCTCGGCTGTAATTATACTACACAAAATAACATCGTTTTACCTGCAGACGATGTAGCTCTGTGTTCAAGCAGCTCCAAATGTTCAAATAAAATAGAATGTAGTGCAAAATAAGTTGAATGGTCGCTTTCCCAGTTGTTTGATTCATTGTCGTTGTACCACATTCCGTCCGCGGCCTCTGAAGCTAGAACCACTACGTTTTGTGCTCGTTTCAACTCTCGCAGCTACAATGCTGAAATTATACAGCTTCAATCCACTTTGGACGATGAATACAACAGTTTTTCAAACCTTTACCACATTTTAGAGCCAATAATTGGAAGACTTTTTCAAAACGTTATTCTCGGACGTTCACTTCGGAGCAGTTTCATTGATCCATTCAGCTTTGCAAAGAAACGCTACAACACTTCGCAAGGTTTTGACGCCTTTTTCGTTCAGTCATGTGATCAATTATTGTTCCTGTTTTCTCTCTTTCTCGTTTTTTCCCGTTCTTTCTTGATTTTTATGGTAACTAGTTATTGAGTTTTAAATCAACAATGCACTGATTCGTATTGCTCAGTATAACTTCAAATTTCAACGGAAGCGAAATGGAACTGCAGCATCCTGCCGAAAAAAACACTATTTTAGTAATCTTATAATCGTTCAGTTTTCGCCGGCATATCAACTGGATATGTTACAAAACAATTGGTTCATGTTTTTAGCTGTGCGTACATCAAGTTATAGATGCACTGGGGAAGTTTGGAGAGCTTACAAGAAGCGTAAGAGTTGCTCGAAGCTGCGCGTCGAGCAACTCTTACGCTTCTCTCGTGCTCTCCAAACCTCCCGCGTGCATCCATAACTCGATGTACGCACGCTAAAGCATGGGCCAATTGTTAAATGTAATGCATATGTGAAGATGTTGGCATGTTTATATTTTTTAGTGTGTGTTTCTCAGTAATAATACTTGCAGTTATGATATTATTAGAAAGAAACATCTAACTAAAGTACAAATTGATGCTTACATATATCTCGCCTGAGTCTCTATCGTCCCCTTTCTTCCAGGAACACTCTTTCCAGTTCATGTGTGAAGACAAACGAGGAATCAGTCCACTGTCGCCTTTGTCCCCTCGCTCTCCTTTTTGCCCGGTGGGACCCTGGATTCCAGGTTCTCCTTTTGCTCCTTTCTTTCCTTCAGCACCAGGTGGTCCCTGGGGTCCAGTCTTCCCCGGACTGCCCAGGTCTCCTTTGGTTCCGTCACGTCCATCTCGGCCAGGTGCCCCAGGAGATCCCGGCATTCCATGCGTACCAGGTAGTCCATTTGCCCCGGGTTGACCACCACAAAGACATGGAACAAACTGCGTTAGATACAGTGTGGATATAACCATTAGTAGAGATAATTTGTCGAAAATTCGTGCATGACGTTCGGAGGTTTAATTTCCTGCTATCAGTGTTGTTTAATTAATCGTGAAAAGCTCAAACATTAGACTCATCAGATGTCAAGATTCACGTCTAATTAGGACAAAACAAGAGAAAATCGCTCTATTCGCTACTTGAATTTAAAAACAGTAACATTAACTTATAACAAGAGAAAATCTGTTATTATAAGTTATTTACTATTTTTTTTTCAATTCAAGTAGCAAATAGAGCGGTGCCTCCTAACACAGAGGTATTTTTGCGCGGTTTTAAAAGCCGATCTAAGGAAGGGGTATTGAACTCCAAAAACCAAATTGGAAGTCCATGCATTTTTCAGAGATGACTAAGCAACAGCAATTCTTTAAAACTTTGAAGTACCGCAACATGAATGGTGTTTTTCTTTTCAAGACTAAAGCTTAATTAACTCTGAAAAATAAGTGGCTATCCCCAGTTTTCTTTTTGCAGATCCCAGTACCCTTGGCAAAATAAACTGCGCTAAAATACCTTTACATGAGGACCGTTCTTAAAATAAACCTGAGTTTCTTGGACCGTCCCGTGATGTGCAGAACATATGCGTGGTAGTAAAAGGAGGCACCATCCTTAAATCGTTATTATTGTTTCTCCGTTGCCAGGGCTCTAGACCAAGCCGGTCCTGGGTAACGAACTACATCCCACTTTCCTATACAATCGAAATTATCGTAAGGGACCGAATCCAAAATATACTCACACGTTTTATCACGGACATTGTGCTTTGGTTCCAAGACCAAAATTCATGCAACCTTTACATCTGTAATACAGACACCTCGTTATTACGGACAGTTCACTTTGTGCAAAAGAAACCAAAATTCATATAAACTCTATCTGTGTAATAGATACATCTCTATATTACGGACAGTTCGCTTAGCTCGATAGAGACCAAAATTCATATAGACTCTACCTCTGTAATACAGACATCTCTATATTACGGACAGTTCACTTGGTTCGAAAGAAACCAAAATTAATATGAACTCTACCTCTGTAATACAGACACCTCTTTATTATATAGACAAGAGTGTTTTAGTGGAAAATAGAACACTCGTAAAGTTCATACGAAACTACATCCGGGACTCGAGTGGCGTATTTTCCATATCCTCACTAGTGAGGATATCGATGACGTCATTTCCCGCTTTTGCACTGTTGTTTGTGCAAAAACACTCTTGTCTATATAATAAAAAGAAAATTACACGGCGGCTTGAAGAGATGTATTTTATTTTCTCGTGGTAAAAAACAATATTTTACTCACTGGCTGCGCTCGTTCGTAAAATATTGTTTTTACCACTCGAAAATAAAATTCATATCTTCGCACCGCCGTGTAATATCCTCTATATATTACGGACAGTTCATTTGGTTCGAAAGAAACCATAATTCATATAAACTGTACCTTTGTAATACAGACGCATCTATGTTACGGACAGTTCGCTTCGTTCGAAAGAGACTACAATTTATATAAACTCTACATCTGTAATACAGACACCTGTATATTACGGACAGTTCACTTGGTTCAAAAGAGACCATAATTCATATAAACTCTACCTGTGTAATACAGACACCTCTATATTACGAACAGTTTGCTTGGTTCGAAAGAGACCATAATTCATACAAACTCTGCTTCTGTAATACAGGCACATTTATATTACGGACAGTTCGCTTGGTTCGAAAAAGACCATAATTCATATAAACTCTACCTCTGTAATACAGACACCTCTATATTATGGACAGTTCATTTGGTTCGAAAGAAACCAAATTTCATATAAACTCTACCTCTGTGATACAGACGCATCTATGTTACGGACATTTCGCTTCGTTCGAAAGAGACTACAATTTATATAAACTCTACCTCTGTACTACAGACACCTCTATATTACGGACAGTTCGCTTGCTTCGAAAGAGATCATAATTCATATCAAATAATCTTCCTGTTTTACGGACATCGCAGACAATCATCCTGGCCCCTTGGTGTCCGTGGTAAAGAGGTTCAACTGTATTTAATTATTTCTTAATTTTCTGTCAGGTTCACAAAAGACAAGCTAGATTCAAGACATCATTATTTGTTTTGTTTTTTGGACTGCAGGTAATCACTGACATGTCTTTTAGCTGTTTTAGTCTTTGACCGACTTACAAAAGAATAAAAGTAATTGCTATTTCAATATAATGACTTCACCTTGTTGTCAGGTTGATTGCAGTTGCTTTTGTTGTCCGTCGCTGAGCACAAGGTAATTAAGGGTAAAATCAGAATACGCAACATGATGGTCAGCGGTCCTCCGATTCCTCTAGCCTGAGAATAAAAACAGTTATAAAAGATCAACTGTAGAATTGGCAATATATAGCTATTTCAATTGGCGTTGTCGGATTTTAAAGCCTCGAGCTTACGCGACGAGACCGGAAGGTAGTATAGGTAACTGAAAATCGTTTGTGATTCGGCTATAATTTCGCAGTTGTTGCCGCCATGGGAGGGGTGAAAGTACCATATTAAAACAATTGCCTTTGTGATTTATTTTGTGTAGGGGTAAGCCATAGAAAAATTTGATAAATCTATCAATAAATTACTTATAGCACCTTGCGGTCTTATTGCGTAGGTTTTCCGACAACGTTAATTGAAATAGCTGTATGTGATCGATTTCTTTGTCATATTGCTGTTATTTTTGGCGATGTAAGCCTAAAACCTTTCAGTACGATAATCTAAATAAGTTAAGGTATTTATTTTAGGACATGACTAGGAATTAGCCTAAATGGAGAAAAAAAAACACTATATATGATGTAACATTTGTGCTAGAATTTGGGGCTTTTTATGCCATATTACAGCCCCCCCCCCCCCTCCCCCGATTAGCAAGGCACTTGTGCCAAGCTGGAAGCTTTGAGACTTTAATAAAGCTATTATTATACACTTAATCCAAACAATTATCTTGAACTCTTTTATTAAAAAGTGGATTTACAGCTGTTGTGAAAAACTTGTACAAAATAAATCACAGCCTGGGTATGGCCTTAGCATGTTCTTAAAATCATCACCAATCTCAGCCTCAGGCTGGCTTAACATTCTTACCAAAGAGGTTCTTATAAACAAAAAGTGTGTATTGCGATATTTTTGTACGCTTTTGGACTGATTCATCACGAGCAAATTTTCATTGACGAATTATCTTTAGCAGTCTTGTGTTCCTCGGTATTTTTATGAAAAATCTATTCAAAAGTCTTAACAGGAAACTGGTTCGCCAAATCTAAATTTTGTTGTATAAATGCCTAAGGACGTTCGCGCGAAAATCTTCTACGACACAGATTTTTTCCATACTTTAGCTACACTGAGATAACGAGTCACTCGTGTCAGAAAGGCCAAAAATATTGGGGGGTCACCGACTTTGTTTCAGACTGCAAAGCGCTTCAAAGTACCCCGATTTTGAAAAATCGGCCCTCGTAACCGGCCACATTGGCCTTTACGGTTCTTGCCTTGGGGGTCCCTCGAGGTAAAAACTCAAAAATTGAAAAGCTCAATTTTGTCAAGTTCCAATCAACGGATTTGGGGATTATCAGTATGTTGCTTAGTATAGACCACACGTCATAGGGGGAGAAAAATTCTGCTCCAATTTTTATGACGCTGAATTGTAGATGTGGACTATTCGGCGTTTTTTTCCATTGGGACTATTACAGCAGCCACACTTGTCATTCTTCTTAAAAATTAAAAGTGCGCTTCTGTAAATTTTACTTAAGTCCAAAGCGTACTCTAGTGCAATAATGACAAACAGCACTCTAGCTGAAGGCATATAGCCATTGTAAACAACTTAAAACTGCATTTTAAGTTGTTAACCAACATCCTAAGCGCATGGTACGAGATCACCACCCCAACGACCGGCAGTAGTCGCGGAGCACTGCAAGCAGTCCACCACATTCAACAACAGGTCGGACGGACGGGACCCTAGCCGCACGAGGCATGCGCTGCAACGCCACGGTCGGGCAAGAGCGGGATAAACTACCTTTTGTTTAAGCATCCCCAAAGCTACTTTTGTAGATCACGTAGATCAGATTAGCAGCTTATAACAACCCAAACTAATCACAACTGCAATCAAATTCATCACAATGGCTCTATATTTAGAAACATAATAGGAAGCGATAAGTGAGAGCACGTGATCCAGTCACGATTCCGCGGTTAGACACCTTTGTGCACGCGAAAGGCACAAAATCAGCGAAAAAAGAAATCTGGACAAAAGCAACCTGGGGGAGGGGGATGTACATGTTACTACGACAATTAACTAAAATGAAAAGGACACTTTACTAATATGAACAGAAAATACGTTTTGTCAAACCAATTGTTATGATTGCTAATCCAACTTAAAATCGTGACCTTATTAATTTTTAATTTTGGGTCTTCATTACATTTAAAGGGAAAGCAGTTTGAGCGAGACACCTTCTTGATCTTCACTTTGAATGGACAGATTTTAAACTCTCTACAAACGAATCCCCCGTACATATTTTTGTACGTTAACAATTGCCATTCGAACGAGGTCTGTTTAGAGCGGTTCACATTAGCTCACGATCACTGATCATAACTTAAACTGACAACTGGATGTATACGTCTTTGATTTGATTCGAGCGAATAATATGTGCGTGATTAATTGCACAAGCTGGAGAATGCCGGGGGGGGGCACTCCCTACAATTGGATATGTGGGGAGGTTCCGCCCTAAAGGGGCGCCTTTAAGCTCAAAGTATACTAAAGGGCAGTTATTATTTTAGTATATGAAAGGGCCACCAAAATGCGCTGCTAAGGAAAAGAGATAACAGCTAAGGATCATATATAAAAGGGTGTCAAATTTTGGCAAAAATAGCCACGCGCAACGCATGAAAGCTCAGGGCCTTTACCAACTTATCCAGAGCAACTGAAAGCCCAGAATTAAAACGCGGCGACAATAGGATATTCAACTACTATTTTGGCTTATTCTTGAGGTATTAGAAAGGGATGCAATTTTCACTCTACCTATATGAAAGGGGCACTATTTGGATGGAAACTAGTATATTAAAAAGTAAGGGTTTCATCCTCGGGGCGGTGCCTCCCCGTATAAAACTTAATTGCGTAGTCCACCCCTCCTGGGTGACAGTGTTTCTCAGTTTCGTTTAAGACACTTCGTTCTCAAGAAAGACAGATAGTTTCCTTACAGAATGTAATGAGCCAACGCCTAATCTACGCGAGAACAGAGTTTTAAACTAGAAAGCAAATAAGCAAGTCATGCATACCTCTGTTAGCTTTGTAAATCGATGAAGAGGCCACCTCACTTCTGCAAGCGTGGAACCAAAATGATATCCTTTGAAAAAAGTTTAACTTTTTACTTCTCTTGTAAACAAATTTTAGGTCAAAACAAGTTTTAAACCTGTTTGAATAAGTCAATCATTCTTATTGGCTGATCAATTTCAGACTAATCCAGTAACACGTTCTCTTAGAATTTAACCTGTTCCGTTTATTCCAATGACATTTGCAAAAAAAAAATGCCCTATAGCACGCGGATTATGTGCTACGCCCAAAATAGTATTGGGGAATCACAATTTTGGGTTGCGATTTAAAAGGTAGAAGATTTATTGATCACATATACTGAACAGTGTCGTCATAATCAAGCCAAAGTTTGTTGGGAAAATTGTAAATTTGCAATAATATCCAAATTGTTATTTCAGAAAAAAAAAAACAATTCATTTGGCTACGTGATGATTTTAAATGCGGGTCAACAACCGCACTTTGCCTTTTGGCAAAGTTCACTTTAAAACTGAAATCTGGAGTATTCTTTTGACATCTCAAAGTGGCATGGAGGGGCACAACTGTGACGATGGTCGCCCTGTCTGTAGCCACGTTTCCCCTTGACAAAAGAACAACGCATGAAGATTACATAATCTCATACAAACCTAACTGATTCTAAAGAAATGCACAGGGCAAGTTGTTATTTTTATTGAAAATAATCTCTAGTTACGTTTTGTGATTCATAAAAAGAGGGCGCATCATCTAACTTTCAAGTTAAGTCAGTGTCACTGCAGCTATAACAACATTTCCCCTTGACAGAAAAACAACACAGGAAGATTAAATAAACGCAAACCTAACTGATTCTCAATAAATAAACAACTTGCTAGCTTTACAAAAAATGAACTCTTATTACCATTCGTGATTCGTGTGCAGCTCTCTGAACTTTTAAATCGAACCATTGAAATGGGCTCACCAGAAACTACACTCGAATTAACCGCATTTAGTATATACCATAACAGTGAATAGTGCTTTTCGCGCGCTCTGATTGGCTACTCATACTTGGGATTAACATTTAGCGTTCTCCTCCTAGCGAAGCAAAATAACCAAAATAACTTTTTAGGGGCTGGTGAGTATCTTGTGTTGTATACACTAAGTGGCGGTCAACAGTTGCAGATATCTACCGTTCAACAAAAAACTACTCAAATTGCATGTCGAGTTGCTTGCCCCGAAAAATATCCGAAGTAGCTATTGTGTTGTATTTTTTCTAAACACTGGAGAGAACAAGCCCTTCGGCGGCTCCTTTTAGGGATCCGGCTAAGTGGCTTACAGTAAGCCTTAAATGAGGATGCTTCAAGGGATTTTTGAAATTTTTGGTCCGGGGTATCGAAGTATGCCCCTAGGTGACACACGATTAAAAGACAACCCCCTCCCCCCCCAACCCTTATCAGCGCTGAAAATTCCTCCACGGTCCCAAGTCAAATTGGCTGGAACACGTTACCTGTATACCTGACTGAGTATACATATGTCTTGCATACAAGCAGTTTAGCTAGGCGCCTGAATAAGCAACATATTGTTTGCACCAAAATTGATAAAACGTGTACGCTGCTCAGACACCCTCATAACGCCTCGAGGCGTTCATACAAGTTTTGTGTCGTCTGTCATGGAGGTCTTACCTATACCATCGCCTGGTTAGCTGGATTTGCACCGGACTGTGAAGTGGGAGGCGTCGGGTTCAAGATCTGTGCGCAAAACTAACCAGGGTCTTGAGACAACTGGTAACAGCATCCTGACTGTGCTAAATACCCTGGCCTCATGTTTTACATTTGGTCATACGAAATTAGTATGAAACGTTAAAGAACCACCTCACTGTTCGAAATGAGTACGCGGTTGTTGTGGCTGGGGCTGTTGACAATTTGACTGAGGACCACGCTTTGGTGACTCAACAACCCCATTTTGCCTTTTGGCAAGAAAAACATTCGCAAGAGAAACATGTTTGCTCGTACGCAAATTAAGTGCTACGCCCAAAATAGCATTGGGGAAGGTCACAGTCTTGAGTTGCGCCTTTAAAAGTAGAAGATTCATTGGTCACGTATATAAACAGTGTCATCATAATCAAGCCAAACTTTGTTGGGAAAATGGTAAATTTGCAGTAATATCCAAACTGTTATTTCAGAAAAGAACAAATCTTTTGGCTACGTGACAATTTTTAAATGCGGGTCAACAACCCCACTTTGCCTTTTGGCAACGTTCACTTAAAAACTGAAAGCTTGAGTATTCTTTTGACATCTTAAACTGGCATGGAGGGACACAATGTTTCCCAACAACTGTGACGATAGTCGCCCAGTCTGTAGCCACATTTCCCCTTGACAGATAACCAACGCATGAAGATTAAATAATCTCTACAAACCTAACTGATTCTAAATAAATACACAAGTTGTTACTTTTACAGAAAATGAACTATAATTACCATTCGTGATTTATGAAAGCATGCGTGGCACTCAACTTGAGCCACTGAAATGGGCTTAAGAGAAACTACACTCTAATTAACCGCATTTAGTACAAGCACACCAGTGAATAGAGGTTCGCGCGCGCTCTGATTGGCTTCTCATACTCGGGATTAACATTTGGCATTCACCTCCGAGCGAAACAGTGGTCACATACAGATATTACTCAATACGCCTGCATCAGTTAGTTTCTTAGCTAAAAAAAATGTCACTTCACGGAAACATTGGGGATTCTCTTCACTAGTCATTTGTACAGGGCTATCGTCCAGATAAAGGTGACCGCCCGTCCTGATGCTGGACCTAAGCAAGGCATTTAATAGTCCCAACCATCAGACATTGCTAATGAAATTACGGTTTCAACGGACGAAAGGAGAACTGAGCGGTTATAGCTCTCAGTCTGTTCGAAGGGTTCTCAGTACTACCGATTCAGCTGAAACGAAACCGTCAGTACGGATTTGCGCGATGTTGAATACAAACTCGAGAACTTGTACTCTGATGGCATTATGCTATTTCAGTAACCCGAAGGGACTGTTGTTCAGATAGATAACTAAATGGTCGCTGTTTCTGATAGAGGGAAGGTATTGTAATTTGATACTTATTGTATTTACAGTTGTGCTAAAGACCGACTTAAAAATGGTCTTTTGTATATATTTCCTGGGTTTTTCTGACAAGAAAACTCATTTCTCGCTCCCCACCAGTTATAACTGTGGTAAAATTGATAAGCGAAATTGTTGTGGAGAGAAGTGATGCTCTAACTCTGGGAAGGTGTCCCTGAAGTTTTGGGGCAAGTCTTGGGATTTGTGTAGTTAAAGTTCTAGCCTGTTCCAGGCTCCGAGATAGTGGGAAAAGCGTGAATTGAGAAAAAGAGCGCGAAAAAAAGCGAAGGGGCTGGGGAGAGACCCCCATTTTTCCAGATCCCGCGCGTCTTATTTTCGCGTTCCCTTTCTAATTTTCGTGCCGTCCCAACTATCTGAGAGCCTGGAACAGGCTATTAAAGTTCGTGCTGTCAAGTTTGAACGGTAACGAAGGATGAACGTACGATTTTTCCTCTAACTATAACTGAACCTGTTCCGTAAATGAGTGACGGGTGGTTCTCGTGACGAAAACGACCCTTTCCTACCCTCCCTGGAATAAGCTGGTTCCAAGTCCCATCGTGAATATTGTAGCAGTTACAGATGACGTTATTGAACGATTTACATTTTCAGTGGGTTTAATGAAAGAAAGGAGAATTGAGTGGCAATAGCTTTTAGTCTGTCGCAGGGTTTCTCAGTACTACTGATTCAGCTGAAACGAAATGGTTTGATACAGATTCGCGTGATCTTGAATACAAAATCGAGTACTTGGACAAAAAATATACTCTAATGGCATTATGCTCTTCCAATAAAACGAAAGTATTGCTGTTTTTAGACAAAATTCTCGCTGTTTCTGACAGTGGCAGGGTTTTGTAATTTGATACTTATCGTAGTAAAAGTTGTGTGCTCTAGACCAACTTGAAAGCGGCCTTTTTAGCTTTTCTCAGATAAAAAAAAAACAAGATCATCCTAATTTTGAATGCTGTAGATTGAAAAGTGGATGTTTTGCACATTCGGTGTCCCAGCTATTTGGAATCCCCTGCTATCTTGAATTGAATCTCGTTTCCCTTGGGCGATATCAGACTCAGCTTATTAACTATTGGCAGCTTTATCGAACTTCGGTTCCTTAGGTGTTCGAGTTAGCGGGAGTCTAATGCAGCTGAATGTTTGTTTCTATAACACAAAATTACAAATTTCCTTAGAGTAGTTTTTTCTTTACTAACATCTTTCAAAACTTGGCCCCCAGATTCACTTAAAAATGATATCCGAGAGGGCAAAGTATGGGGAGACTGATGATTCTATGCTTAACGTTATACTTCTACAAGTCTGCCTAATCTACTAGTAAGTTGCTGAAATGAAATAAACATGCTAAATGTTTATCCAATAAGCTTTTTTATATATATTTCCTTGGTATCTCTGACAATAAAACACAATTTTCGTTCCTCACCACTTATTACTGTGGTAAAATTGATAAGCAAAACTACTGTGGAGACAAGTTGTAAAGGAAAGCCTGGGGAAGGGTGAGAAAGACATGAAAACCTTGAAATTCGACTTGCGTGAAGTCCTTTGTGGTCTTTGTTGACTTCTTGTTCATAGCGTGTTAGATCAAAAGACGTTTACGCCTGCGTGTGTGAGCTGAAAACGTTGAGGACAACCAATCGTGGCAGTCATAAATCCAGTGGTTTTTATAAGATCTGCTTTAATAATAAGAATACAGACATACCATTGTAAACAAATTCCGTCAATTTTTAAGGCCATTTAAAAAAATGTAATTGAATTCAGGAAATACTGTTTTGTTTTCGCCTGTTTTAGAAGTTCACCCTGTAACTTGTACAACGAGACAACCATTTGATAATGTTCCTGGACTTTATTCTGTAACTGATACAAGCTGAGTTTCAGGCCTCAATGAACTCTTTTAAGGCAACGTGCAGTTTCTCTACATGCATAGTTCTAGTTATTTTCTACAGATTTGTTTTCTTTAGGTTTTGTAAAAAGTTCAGTTGAACAAGTGTGACGTGGTTACTGTTGAGCTTTTGGCACCTCTTCAATAAAGATCCGGGACACTTCGGCCCAGCCTGTGGACGCATCAGCATTCTTGTGGCCCTTGTTGCAGTTTCCAACCCAGAATCCCACTCGCACCTTTCCCTTGTGAATGCTATTGCAGTGACCTTCAATGTGGCGATGACGGTGAAGATTGTGGCTCCTTCCGGTTCTCATGTAGAATGCACCGTCAATAGACCCAGGAGAGCTGCACTCGGCGCCATTGAAGGTGAAATACCAGCGGCTACAGCAGCTGTCACAGTTGTAAATCCTGAGGTTACCAGCAAAGTAAACATGGAGGGTAGTGTCTGTGTAGTTCTTAATGAAGTCACAATTATGTAAAATAACGATAACTGCTATGAATTAAAAAATATATATACCGGCGAGGAAAGAAGGGAAGGCCAGTTAAAAAAAAATTTAGAAGCAGTTAACATAATTAAGACATTGTTTTCGTTATGGTGTAGTTTCTTTTGTAATGCATATGTGAAGATGTGAGCATGTTTATATTTACTAGAATGTGTTGCTCAGTAATATTGGGGCGGTTCACACTAGGGACCAAAGGGCACTTGAAGTGCACTTGAAATCAAGTAGACTTGAGGTCTACTTCGGAAAAGAATAGACAATAGAACATGAAAAACATGAAAATTAGTGTTTGTATGAAAAGTGAAAAGTGTTGTAAATTATTGTTTAAAATACTTATTTTTTCATCTGTCTTTATTTATTTTATGTTTCGGGGATTATATAAATACGCTCCGTACATAAATACGATAAATTGTATATTTTACTAGGTTGACGTTGTTTGTGCCTGCAACTTGTCCCGCGGTAAAGTCCACATTTTCACGTGAAGTTAATTATTAGCCACGGCATTTGATTTTGCTGTCTGATTAGGCAGGATCAAAAGAATACTAATGATTTCTTGTTAAAGAGCCTGTGTTTGCCTTCTCCTTTACGTTTTTATCTCTCTTATTTTGAGGATTTATGCCAGGTGTAACACTAGCCAGGTGTAACACTATGCTCCCTTTTTATTACTTTTTGGGAAATTTATTCGTACTCCTCATAAAAACATGGTTTTGTATCTCATGAGTATTGAATGCGCACATATGGCTGTAGTGTTGTTTATTGGCTAAGCCTGAGAGTTAGACCACGATCTTTTTCTCAATGTAGAATTTTTTATCCTAAGTAGGCTTGAATTACGCCTTTAAATACGACAGCTTAGGTAAAATTTGAGAGTCTTTTTGAAGTCGCCTTTGACTCCTGCAGAATCAAAAACCAAAACGCTCAGAGCGAAGTGCCGACCAGAGCCCGTCCCTGTGGAATTCAAAGATGCACCCCCACGTGCTTTTAGCTGCAAGGCTGCGCTGTCACTGGTCAAGTGCACGACCTTTCAACTGCACTTGAATCTTTTTGTTTTACGCTTATCGCCAGGGCAACAAAGAAACCAAAAAGTGTGGTCATTAAAACGTTTACACTCCAAGTACGCGAGCTACACTTGAGTGATTCCGCACATATCAACAGCACAAAAGTACGTGCCATTCAAAAAGACGTTTTTGATGAAAAAAGAAGAAAAATATGGAGCTTATGAAAAACGAACTACTGCAAATTATGAAACTTTTTAATTACATTCATCACATATCAATTTTTACCTCTTTGGTATATTTTACTAAGAGATTTAAACGTGTGAACAAATCACACAAGTGCTTCTATTGAAACGTAAGTCAGACTTAGAAGACGCCCTCAGAAAGGAATTCACACTACAAGTGCGTACCAAGTGCACTTCAAGTGCACTTAAGAGCCCTAGTGAGAACCGGCCTATTATTTTCAGTTATGATAGTAGACTGAAATATCTTACTTAAGTACAAAGTGATGCTTACATATATCTCGCCTGAATCTCTGCCGCCCTCTTTTTTCCAGGTACACTCCTTCCAGTTCATGTGTGAAGACAGCTGAGAAGTTCCACACTCGCCTTTGTCCCCTCGCTCTCCCTTTTCGCCGGTGGTACCCTGAATCCCAGTTTCTCCTTTCGCTCCTTTCTTTCCTTCAACACCAGGTGGTCCCTGGGGTCCAGACTTCCCTGGGCTGCCCAGGTCTCCTTTGGCTCAGTCACGTCCATCACGGCCAGGTGCCCCGGAGATCCCGGCATTCCATGCGTACCAGGCAGTCCATTTGTCCCGGGTTGTCCGCCACAAAGACATGGAACAAACTGAGTTAGATACAGTGTGGATGTTATCATTAGTTGAGATAATTTGCCGAAAATTCGTACAAGACTTTCCGAGAGTGTTGTTTAATAGCTCAAACACAAGATGTGAGAAAATCGTTTTATTCGCTACATGAATTTAAAAACAGTAGCATTAACTTATAACAAGGGAAAATCTGTTATTGTATGTTAATGTTACTGTTTTTAAATCAAGAACCGCATAGAACTGTGCCTCCTAACACAGAGGTATTTTTGCGCTGTTTAAAAGCCGATCGTAGGAAGGGCTACTGGAATCTAAAGACAAAATTGGAAGTAACCACGACTTTTTAATTAACTCTGAAACATACTTACTTATTCCAATATTCTTTTTGGATTCCAACAGCTCTTGCTAAGAGAGCGGCTTTTCCCGCTTAGTCATAAACCGCGCAAAAATACATTTGTATTTAGGGCCGTCCTTAAAATCCTCTGAGTTTCTCGGACAATCCCGTGATGTGCAGAACGTATGCGCCGCTTTTCCTGCTCTATCGATAAGGGACCGGTCATTATTTATCGCCTGGGAAGGGGGGTCCTGAGGATTTAGGGAAGGACACTGCAACATTAACGAGATCCCCCCTTAAAGCATTACAGTATTTTAATGATCCCCCTCATTGGTGATGCCAACTTTTGTGATCCCCCCTCTCCCAGCCTTCGCCAATACCAGAGGTGTTATTTTATATCATGGTACTTACGGTCTCATGGAACTTGAACAACCACTGTGGATATTTGTTCATCTGATATGAACGTGATTGTCGAAGGACTACTATGTTCATTAGAATCCGCAAACGCAAAACCATTGTCGCTATCGTCCTCCTCACTTCATCACTTCAACTCCATCTTCATCACTAGACAGTTCGTCTAAGTCCACGGTCTCTTTGTTCCGTCGGTAATAATGACACTGAATAGCTTTCATTTTGTCAGGTTTCCGACCGATAGTAGTTTAGCCATGCTCTTTTAAATACAAATCGAGTTCTCTCACTCGAAGAAGAGTGGCTGAAGAGCCATGAGAGAAATATCATCTTCCCAACCCACATTCAGAGAGGTTGAAGCTTTTTAACACTGTTGTTCAGCGACTTATGAATCTGCTTTTCGTAATAAATAAGCTGGTTTCAAACAGCAAATGCGCTGGCAGTTGAACACAAAGATGAAAGACCTGTCAGGTAGAGAAAACAACCTGTTGAGAAATGAGAGGTGGGAAGTATGCCGGAACATCAACAATTTCATTGCAGGAGCGGATGGCTGTATTAAAGAGCATTGATGACGTCGCAAAGTGTGAATCCTGCTTGGCCACTGTAAATGACAGTTTCAATTCTGCAGCCGATTTTTATCATTCATCGACAGCAAGCGAAAGGGCCTTCATACCCTGGAACCCTCCGCCAGTGATGAGCTGAAATATTTTCATGTAGGAAGCTCAAGAGCGAGACCAGACGCTCTATAAAGAACTCCAGAAAGCCTCATATTAGCTGACAACAACTCTGAGAAACCTGACGAGCAAGTTTCTGTCTTGTATGGGAAAAACCTGGGCTCAACAATCGCGAAGAAAAAAAGAGAACAAAAGGAATGCGAAACAAAATAAGGAGAAAAGATTACCGGAGAGGGCACTTGCACTTCTGCAAAAACTTACCTCCAGAGAGGTAGCCAAAGAGGGTTTTCATTCAATCAAGGAAAAGAAGAGTATTGCAGGCGTCGAAACCATTAATGCCGAATTTGTCGGGTAATAAGAAAAGCGTCTACATCTGCACCCTCTGTCATGGCTATTAGAAAAAGACGTTTTTAACACAAACTTGGCCCATAATCTGGAGGGGTAGTGGCCAGTTTAAAAGCAAAAAATGTTCAAGGGTAAAGCTCAGGCGAGGAGTGTGGATGAGGCTGACGAGGCCAAGCTATCCAAGGGTCAGTGGACGAGGTTGTCGAAGAGTTAGTGGAGGAGGTTGTCCAAGAGTCAGTGGAGGAGGTTGTCGAAGAATCAGTGGAGGAGGTTGTCGAAGAATCAGTAGGGGAGGCTGTCGAAGAGTCAGTGGATGAGGCTGTCGAAGAGTCAGTGGAGGAGGTTGTCCAAGAGTTAGTGGAGGAGGCTGTCAAAGAGTCTACAAAGGGACCGTTAGGGAACTAACAGGATTCACGTGAAACAGTCATACCAAAGTAAATATTTCGTTGGAGTCATACCAAAATAGACATTTCGTTGATATGTATATATATATATATATATTTCATAATACGGTATTTTGGCCGGTCGCGTTTCACGATTGATTCTCGATTGTTTCTCGATCACGGACGCTTCAATGCCCAGGGCTTCAACGACTTAGATTTCAATAAAGTATTATGCAGTTTTGTTCAGTGTTAAACAGGCATATAAACTCAGTTAACTGAATTAATTCTAGTGGGAATTAACTGAAGGTGTATAAACCTGATTGACAAAACGTTGTCCAGTGTAATGAATAAACCATGAACAATGCGACACGATGGAATCCTGGGAAGACAGCGAGCACTGACGCGCTTGCTAGTCAGTTTCATATATTGTCACATATTAATATTCAAAATAATTTCATTCCTAAAAAGGTTTTGGAGTAGATTTGGTTATCCCGTGTTAATATTATCCCCACGGTGCCTGAGAATAGAAGCAAGTTTTCCCGCTTCCCAGAAAACCGTTGGGTCGTATCGGTCATAGTATATGCTTTTTACACGACAACGTTTTTTCAATTAGGTGTATATGTGAACGTAAAGTTCAATGTGTTTTAGCCATAGCCTTAACAAAATTATGTATGACCACTGATCTTATAAGATCGTGCCTGAATAGCCATATAGACGAGTAGCCAAAACATAAAAATAGCATATTTTTGTCAAAACTCAGTTGTTAAAGTTGGAGAACAAAATTCATAAATATACTTTCAATTGGCTTTAAAATGTTATTTACAGTGATCACCCCCCATCCGAAATCCTAAAATTTTTTTGTGGCCCCCCCTTAATGCATGAAGATTATGGCTGATCCCCCCTCCCCCCATAAAAATCCTCCGACTCTCCCTACCCGGCAATAAATAATGACCGGTCTCTAATGGTACCTATCGTTCACACCAACCCCTTAACTGCAGTTAGTTCTTTTTAGTCTTAAGCTACATGTCTTCGTAAGTGAGAACCGAAAATTGGATTTATAGATGAGTTGATAAGGTAAATTGGCCACGTAAAGAAATTCAAAAGCTGACGTCAGTTTCGAACGAAAGCCCTTCATCGGATCGAATTAGCGAATGGTGGGTCTTATGTGACTTATATATTGAACAGTGAGGCTACGCTGTTGGTGAAAACATGGGAACAACAACCGTAAGTAACAACTGTTACCTTACAGGGATTGATAAACGGTAACATGACTGATCGGAGAAAATTATGTCTAATTTAGGCCGCGGGTGAGAAACTAAGTCATCAGTATTTATTTATTTAAAGCGTATGAACGAAGTGCGACGAATTGTAGCGACATTGCGCGAAATTTTCATCATAGGCTCTTCAGTAAAACTTTCAGTTTCTGAATCAATAATTACACATGCGTTAAAATCGTGTGCTATGGAGTTGCGACTTATAAGCATTTTTAAATAAAAAAACTGTCGAAAGTCCAAATTTTTTTCACGTTCCAACGTTAACAGAAACTTTTTAGAAGTTTTCCAACGAAACAAATTAACAAACACTACAATAATACTCCTTATAGCTAACATATAGCTTGGGAAACGCTTATAATCTTCAATCCAAAATTTTGAGTCGACCAGCACCTCATTGAACATCTCACATGATTGGCCATAAGAACAATAAGATAAGGGCACAAACAATGCCCCCATCCCTGAAGACAATGAGCAATATTGTTTTAGAATGCCTCTGAAATTAGAGGTTCACAAGAGGTACTGGACTACTCAAAATTTTGCGATCTCTAAATTGCAACGTATTGTTCTTTTCTGGACAGTGAACAATAGCTGCTTGAATTTAATTTCCATAATTAGCATAATCTTACTTTAAACATTCGTGTTTATTCGGTAAGCCTTCGGAAACCCTAAAACCACCAATTTTGTGTCCAAGAATACAGCGCAGATATAGAATTTCCTGAACAGACACAACAGGCAGACAAACTAGGTGTATTATAGATTGTCACAACAGAAGCCTTTTTTCCAAACAGGCTTTTTAACAAAATATCGAAGGCTTCAAATTTAAACAAGAACGATTTTACTCATTTGAAAGCATACAACTTTCAATGGAACTCGAAATCCAATAATCAGCTTCTGTTGTGACACAATAGAGGTTTTAACTGATCAATGAGTGGTAAAATCAAGAAGTGTTGTCTTCCCCACGAGGAGAAAACTTGGACGCGGAGTCGCGTTTTCCAAAATAATAACTTTGGGAGCTCATAGCATCGCAAAGAAGCGCTATCTATCAAACCAAAACAACCTTGTTGCACTTCCACCATTGCCCAAGATCTCTGTTAAGTTTCAACGGAATCGGCTCCCAAACGTTCAAGATATAACGTTTTTTAGTGTAAGACCTCCCCCAAAATTTTGCCTTATAAATTTATTCATGAGCAGCTTGTCACCTGCGGCCTTAACAATTATTGTTTGTCACCTTCGTGCGGCAAACTGCACGCAAAAATGCCAAGAAAGGTGAGAGACCACATTCAGATTAGCTCTTTATTTTATAACTTTTGTTTAACCAGCCTTGCCAGCTAACGATATTTTTTTGCTTTCAGAGGTTTTTGTTATAACTTAGTCCTTCCACTGAGACTCTACTATTCATTGACACTTTAAGTAAATGTTTTCCGATTTCTTATTAAGTGTTCCGCTATTGAGAATTCGGATTCGCTAGCTGTTTATGCCAAGGGTGGTACATGATATTCGAATCATATCGTAGCGCACCAATTAGCTAGGAGACCGTGATCAGTTATGATACTGAGTGGCCCGTTGATGAATCTGTTGTCGTGAAATTTTGTAACTTTATTTGTTATTTTTTAGACTGCAGATAGCCATATGCATTTTCATGTCTTTTAGCTGTTCAAGTCTTTGACTGATTTACACAAGAATAAAGAAGTTGCTATTTCAATATAATGACCTCACCTTGTTGTCAGGCTGATTACAGTTGCTTTTGTTGTCCGTCGCTGAGCACAAGGTGATCAAGGGTAAAATCAGAATGCACAACATGATGGTCAGCGGTCCTCCGATTCCTCTAACCTGAGAATAAACAGTTATAAAAGATCGACTGAAGAAGTGGCAATATATGTGATTGATTTCTTTGTCATATAGCTATTGTTTTTTGCGATTTGAGTCTAAAACGTCCAGTACGGTAATTTTAATAAGTTAGGTATTTATTTTAGGCAAAAGAGGATGAATCCTCTCTTGTTTTAGGAAATGACTAGATGGGAAAATAATTAAAGAATATAAAATCACTCTATATGTTACATTTATGCTAGTATTTGGGACGAAATTGTACTCTACATATACTCAGTTGAAATAAATAGCTTGAACCCTTTCATTTAAACGTTGATTTATAGCTGTTGTGAAAAACTTAGACAAAAAATGTCGGCCTAAATCACAGCCTGGGTATGGTCATAGCATGTTCTTAAAAAAATCACCACCGAACACAGCCTCGGGCTGGCTTAACATTCTAACAAAAAATATTCTTATAAACAAAAAAAGTGCGATACTTTCTACGCTTTTGGAATGATTCATCACGTTCAATTTTTCATTGACGAATTTTCTTTGGTAGCTTTTTGTTCCTCGGTGTATGTGTGAAAAATCTATGTGGAAAGTCTTTGTAGGGCACTGGTTCGCCAAATCTAATTCTTAAAAAAATTAGTTTTCAGACCCTTCGTCTAAGGATGTTCGTGCAAAAATTTTCTACGACACAGATTTTCTCCACAATTTCGCTACACTCAGATAATGAGTCACTCTTGTCAGAAATGCAAAATAAATTGGGGGGTCACGGAGTTCGTTTCAGGGCCAAAGCGATTTGAAAAATACCTCGATTTTGAAAAATCTTCCCTCGTAACCCGCGGTGATCTCAATGGTTCTTGTCTTAAGTGTCCCCTAGGGGTAAAAGTTCACCAATTAAAAATCTCAATTTGTCAAGTTCCGAGGAACGGATTTTGGGGGATTTTCTGTATTCTGTTTAGTAGACCACACCTTATGGGGTGAGAAAAATTCTGCTCCAATTAGTATGATGCTGAATCGTAGATTTAGAGGACTATTCGGCGTTTTTGTGATATTTGTTATTCTTAAAAAGTAAAAGTGCAGTTTTCTAAATTTTATCTAAATGCAAAGCGTACTTTAGTGCAATAATGACAAATAACACTCCTGTTGAAGGCATATAGCCAGTGCAAACAACTTAAAACTGCATTTCAAGGTGCCAAGAGAATATAGCTGGATAAACGATTTTTTGTTTAAGCATCCACCAAAGCTGTTTTTGTGGATCAGGGCATATCAAATTAGCAGCTTATTATAATCCCACACTTAAGGTACAAAACAAATCCAAACTAAACACAACCGCAATCAACCGCAATCACATTTATCACAATGGCTCAAACAATAATGCAAGGCAATAAGGGATACCATGGATCCAGTCACGATTGCGCGTTCATACATCTTTGTTCAAGTGATCATGAAAGGCAGAAAATCAACGAAAAAATAATTGGACATAAACAAGCCAGGGGCTTTACATTTTACTCAAATGAAAAGGGCGCTTCTCCGATATAAAGAGAAAATATGTTTTGTCAAACCAGTTGTTATAATCGCTAAACCAACTTAAAAATCGAAGCCTTGTTTTAATTTTAGAGCGGTTCACATCTTTGTATTAGCTGGGATCGCTAATGATCGCTGACGGCTGGATGTATATGTCTTCGATTCGATTCGAGCTAATAATGTACATGTACCTGATTTATTGAACAAGCTGAATAGGGTTCCTTAGATTCGTCTAACAGACGTAGATATGGACATGGAGAATGTAATGAGCCAACGCCTAATCTACGCAAGAACAGAGGTTTCAAAATAGAAAGCAAATAAGCAAGTCATACCTTTCAGTGTTAGCTTTGTAAATCGATAAAGTGGCTACCTCACTTCTGCAAGCGTGGAACGTTAAACTATTTATTTCTCCTGTAAACAAATTTAGTTCGAAACAAGTTTTAAACGTGTTTCAGAATAAGTCAATCGTTCTTATTGGTTTATTAATTTGGGCCTCATCCAGTAAGATGTGTTCTTCCATTCATTCTAATGACATTTGCAAAAGGAACATGTTCGATCGCACGCGGATTACTTGATACGCCCAAAATAGTATCGGGAAAGGCACAGTTTTGATTTGCGCCTTTAACAGTAGAAGATTCATTGGTTACATATACAACAGTGTCGTCATAATCAAGCCAAAGTTTGTTGGGATAATGGTAAATTTGTAATAATATCTTAACTGTAATTTCATGAAATTCAGATCATTTGGCTACGTGATGATTTTATATTCGGGTCAACAACCCCACTTTACCCTTTAGCAAAGTTCACTTAAAAACCGAAAGCTGGAGTATTCTTTGAAATCTCATTGTGTGTCCCAAGAACTGTGTGAGGATGCCTGTGGCCACATTTCCCCTGGAAAGAAAAACAACCCTGAGAGAACCTCAAAATCACACCTTATTGATTCTAAATAAATGAAAAGGATGTTAGTTTCGCTAAGATTAGCTGAAACTACGATTCGTGATTTGTAGAAGGAGGCACAGCAATCAGCTTTCAAGTTAAGTCACTACAATGAGCTTACCCAAAAATTACACAAGCGGTTTATAACAATCGAATTAACCGCATTTAGTATCTACCATACCAGTAGTTAGTGTTTTTCGCGCGCTCTGATTGGCTTCTGAAACTCGCGATAACTTTTGCCATTCATCTTCGAGTGAAGCAGCGGTCAGCTCGTTTGAATTTGTGCCAATTTGTCGTTAGGTAGCCTCCAACCTTTCGGGCAGCTGGCCACTCAATTGTGTGGTATAAACAATTATTCACCTCAACATCGGCCAACAGTTGCAGCTATCTACCTTTACCAAAAATGATTTAAATTGTATGTCGAGTTGCATGGCTTGAGAAAATATCCGAAGTGGCTATTGCGTTGTTTTTAATCCAAACAGGAAGAAACAAACCCTTCGGAGAGTCCTTTTAGGGATCAGGCTGAACGGTTTAGTAAAGTAATCCTAAAAGAGGAATACTTCGAGAGATTTTTAAAAAGAAAACAAAGTTTTAATGGTTGTTTTCAATTGTGTATTTTTATGAATCTTCCATTACTTTCGGTAGCATCCTAAAATGCATTTGCTGCTCTTTTATTTATTTCATGCAAATATCAATTTAATTTAATTTAATTTAATTTAATTCTTAATTCTCTTTTTAATTCCCTGGGCCCAGTTGCATAAGGCAACTTAATATTAAGTGGGAATTTCTGCAACCATTCCCTGTGTTTCGGAGGATTTTCTTGCACGCTGTTATGGATAAATCGGATTAAGACGGATTAAAGAGTATAGGAAACACAATGAAGGTGCAAAGAAATCCTCCGGAAAACAGGGAACAGTTGCAGAAATTCAGCAAGGGCCTTGGCCATTATTTTAAAATATGCGCTGCTCAGACGCCCCACGATCTCCTCCACGCATGAAATTCTCTATTTATGGGAAGTTTTCCGTCACGTTTGGGCAACAAGTGTACGTTTTTTGTAGTAAGTTCAAGCTCTCCAGTTTGGGCGGTTAACAAACGATGAATGATTTTTCCCGTATAACTGAACATGTTCCGTAAAAGAGTGACGAGCGGTTCTCGTGACGAGAATGATCCCGCCTTACCCTCCCTGGAATCAGCTGTTCCCATCGTCACCTGATATCGTATGAGTAAAATATAGCGTTATCTTTGTTTTCGGCCTTCCTCAGTGGTTTCAAGGGAGGAAAGGAGAATTGAGCGGTTTATAGCTCTCAATATTAAAAGGGTTCTCAGTACTACCGATTCAGCTGAAACGAAACGGTAGGTTTGAAACAGATTCGCGCGATGCTGAATACAAAATCGAGTACTTGGACAAAAAAGGTACTCTAATGGCATTATGCTCTTTCAATAACCCGAAAGGACTTTGGTTCAGATAGATAACAAAATGGTCGCTGTTTCTAATAGAGGGAAGGTATCGTAATTTGATACTTATTGTAGTTATAGTTGTATCTTCTAGACCAACTTAAAAGTGGCCTTTTTGTTTTTTCGCAGAAACAGTGGAACCCCGATACAACAAAGTACCAGAGGACTGGGAAAATATCCTCGTTATGACGGGGATTCGTTATACCTGGGTATTTTCCATACATTTTACTATTACTGGGCCGAAGAATATGGTTCGTTTTGACAGGGTCTTCGTTATATAGCCACCACTGTACAAAATACGAACGTTCCAAAGTTGACTGATGGTATAGGCTGAGATGTGGATGTTTTATACAATTCGGTGTCTCGAATCCTAGCAATTTAGAATCCCCTGCTCTCTCAAATTGAATCTCGTTCCCCTTGGCCGATGTGACTCGGCTTATTTACTGCAGCTATATCGAACTCTGGTTATCTCGAACATCATTTGGTTTTCCTTGGGTGTTCGAGTTACCAGGAGTCTAATGTAGCTGTTTCTAATGTTTGTTTCTGTAACACAAAATTACAAGTCCAGTTGATCACGTGTGACTTACTTACTGCTGCGCTTTTGGCACCTCTTCAATGAAGATCCGGGACATCGAATGCCAAGCTGTATATGCGTCAGCCATCTTGTGGCCAGTGGCACACTTTCCAACCCAAAATCCCACTCGCATCTTTCCCTTCTGAACGTTATTGCAGTGACCTTCAATGTGGCGGTGACGGTGAAGATCGTGGTTTCTTCCGGTTCTCATGTAGAATGCACCGTCAAACCCAGGAGAGCTGCACTCGGCGCCATTGAAGGTGAAATACCAGCGGCTACAGCAGCCGTCACATCCATGAATCCTGAGGTTACCAGCAAAATAAACATGGAGGGCAGTGTCTGTGTAGTTCTTAATGAAATCACAGTTCTGTGATAGAGAATTTCCTGAACAGATACAACAGGCAGACAAACTAGGTGTATTGTAGATTGTCACAACAGAAGCCTTTTTTTCAAACAGGCTTTTTAACAAAATATCGAAGGCTTCAAGTTTAAACAAGGACGATTTTTACTCATTTAAAAGCTTACAACTTTCGATGGAACTCAAATCTTATAATCGGCTTCTGTTGTGACACAGTTGAGGTTTTAACTGATCAATGAGTGGTAAAATCAAGAAGTGTTGTCTTCTCCACGAGGAGAAAACTTGGACACGGAGTCGCGTTTTACAAAATCTTAACCTTGGGAGCTCACAGCATTGCAAAGAAGCGCAATCCATCAAACCAAAACAGCCTTGTTACACTTCCACCATTGCCCAAGCTCTCTGTTAAGTTTCAACGGAATTGGCTCCCAAAGTTCAAGATATACTGTTTTTTAGCGTAAGACCTCCACCAAAATTTTGCCTTATAAATTTATTCATGAGCAGCTTGTCACCCGCGGCCTTAAGGCTGGTTTTCACTAGCGACGGAGTCGGAGTCAGAATCGTAAGCGGAGGAGTAAGAGCGCTGATGACCTAGTGAAATCAAAAATCGGAGTCGTAAGCGGAGTCATAAGCTCGACGGAATCGGAGTCGGAAGAATCAGAACGTTTCCATTTTCTTCCGACCCCGATTACGATTCCATCGCTTACGATCTAGTGAAAACCAGATTGTCGGAATCGGAAAGAGAAGCGGGAGGATAAACCAATCACAGCGCTCGTTCCCACGCTTTCTGATTGGTTTAGTTTTCCCGCTTCTGCTTCTGACTCGGACAACCTAGCTTCACTAGATCGTAAGCGACGGATTCGTATGTTGTTCAGAAGTCCTTTGCTGTCTTAATTGGTTTCTTGTTTTTTTTTGTTTTTTTTTTGTTTTATTATTTTATTCAGCTTCGTCACCAACACACACACACACACACACACACACACACACATACACAAGAAATTACAAGAAAGATAGCGATTGGGATCACAAGATGTTTACGCGCACGCGTGTGAACTGAAAACGTTTGGTACAACCAATCATAGCAAAGGTGAATAAAGGTGAATAACTGCGATCTGTTTAATACGAACATACTAGTGAGAACAATTCAAGTCCTGTCAATTTTTAAGGTTATTTTTGAAAAACTGTAATTGAATCCAGGCAATAATGTTTTGTTTTCGACTGTTTTAAAAATTCGCCTTTTAACTTGGTCTAACTGATACAATACAACCTGGATAATATTCCTGGACATTATTGTTTAACTGATACAGGCTGAACTACAAACTTCTATGAACTCTTTTAAAGCAGCAGTGCAGTTTCCTTATGTGTATCATTCTCTTTATTTTCTACAGTTTTATTTTCTTAAGGTTTTCTGGAAAGTCCAGTTGATTAAGTGTGACGTGTTTATTGCTGCGCTTTTGGCACCTCCTCAATGAAGATCCGGGACATTTCGGCCCAGCCTGTGTAAGCGTCAGCATTTTTATGGCCCTGGTTGCAGTTTCCAACGCAGAATCCCACTCGCACCTTTCCCTTGTGAATGTTATTGCAGTGACCTTCAATGTGGCGGTGACGATGAAGATCGTGCAGGGGACTTTTTCCTGTTCGCATGTAGAATGCACCCTCAATCGGCCCAGGAGAACTGCACTCGGCGCCATTGAAGGTGAAATACCAGCGGCTACAGCATTGGTCACAGTTGTAAATCCTGAGGTTACCAGCAAAGTAAACATGGAGGGCAGTGTCTGTGTAGTTCTTCATGAAGTAACAGTTCTGTAAAATAAAGGTAGCTGCTACAATTAACAATTACTCTTGCGAGGGCGCGCTGGATATCAAATTTTTTAGATAACCAGCGAGGCGCGCACCGCTAAGTTGGTTATAATCATTTGAAATCCGGCAAACCCTGGAAAAACAGAAAAGAAGAGAGAAAAGAGATAAAAGGAAACAAGAAGATATTAGCCAACTGGCTACTCTGGAATTCGAGGTTAAGTAAAGTCGATGTATGTATATGTATGGAAGTGACGAACATTAGAATTCAAAAAACGCGGTTGTTCTCAGTTTAGAGGTTGTGGACGGAATGGTGAAGTCAACACTCGAACACCTGGGAAAGCTATTGAGCTCATTTCACATGGCAATCGATTTGTACCCGAACATTTGGAGCTGTTGGGACACAGAGCTACAACGAGTGCAGGCAAACCGGTGTCAATTTCAAACAAAACGAAGAAGTTTATTTTTCCTTGAAAATATGTACATAAATTACAGAAATGTTTGAAATGAAACTTTAACAATATATAACCTAACAACTATAGCACAAATTATAAAAATTAGCAATGGCCTATTACAATTTCCCAAATACATTCTTAACTGCTCAGATGAGATCACTTCTGTTAGCATAAAAAACTATAGCCAACTAATTCAAATACTGTCTACTAAAACTACTCTAAAAAAATTGACCAAATTTTGCGTGGAATGGGCAAAAAAATTTCGCCCTTTCTGGTAGTTTATTCAGTGCTTGTTTTGAATGCTTCGTGATTTTTGTACTGACTCGCCATAATAGTGTGACAATCTTTATTAAATGCTACTCTCCCATTTTACTGTGTTTAATTTTATGTCTTAACAAGTTGTCTTCATAGCGGAGCCTGCGGGCAAACCCCGCCAGCGGAGCTCCATTGCTAAGGAAATTTGGTAACATATCAAGCCGAGAAATTTTGTGACGTAATAGTCACGTGACCGTCCGTCCGTACGTCCGTACGTCCGTACATCCGTACGTCCGTCCGTCCGCAAGACTCTGGGAGGGGGAGGGGAGTGCCAAGTCAACCCGACGGGGGTAGAGAATGCCATCTTTTCTTGGCGGGAAATCGTGCGGTGCTTTTAGGCAACCCGCGGTTTTTTTGGCGGGAAATCGCATGATCATCGTCGCTTTTGAAAAAGAGGTTTCTTTAAAAGCTTAAGCTTCTTAAGCATTTAGCGATTGTTCGAGAGTACTGAAGTTTTATACTTGACAAAAAAAATATCTAATATCTATAAATGGAAAGAAAAAGTTCAAAAGAATACTGGTAGAAGGCGAAAAGTTCAAGTTACGAAAGCTGCCTTCAAAAGACTTCATGGCTTTGTTTTCTTCACGGCGGAGAGTTTGCCCTGTTCTGAAACACAACCGAGTAAGTGAAGTTTTTAAAGGGTCTAAGGTACATGATTTCGAGTATTACGGTGAAAGAAATTACGTTTTGAAATGGAAATTTGATTTATGCCATTAGAAATGTGTTATTTACTTTTGACTTTAAACAATTATTAGAAAACGCGCTCACATTTGTGACAGACTCTTGAATATTTTGCCATGCTCAGCCGATTTCACTAGTGTGGACTGACCTACGATTTTGGAACTGTAACGCGAATTGCATTTAAGCATAAACTTACGGGTTTTCGAATAAACGTTTTTCAAAAATGATTTCTCTGTCCATTATTTTGTGTTTGTTTATTCATAACAGTAGGTCTAAGCACAGTCGCAAGACAACTGCACAAGCTTTGCTTTCAATTTTGACTGTCCGGTCCATCTCTTTGTGCAACTGTCGATTTTCTTGTCCTAGAAGTTTTCAATAGTAATAATCTTTTGAGCGAAGCAGTTGTCGGTTTAAAGCTATTTTATTCAAAAAGCTTGCGAAAACAGTTTTGTGCGTTCCAGGCTTACTTCGCATCCGCAAAACTTATGCCGGCATAATTTAATTAAAGTGTGTTTGGTGTTTCTTTGTTTTGAATCTTGATGGTCTCTAGTTAGAGAACGAAATATAACAGTTATTTGAAAAACTATAAGCGAAGCAGTTGTCGGTTTAAACCTATTACATCCGAAAAGCTTCCAAAAACAGTTCTGTGCATTTTTAAAAGCGCTCTAATTTCAGACAATTTGCAGCCGCAAAACTTATGCCACAGAGTTAAGAATGTTTGGACGGTGTTTGTTTGTTTGTTTTCAATCTCGATGGTCTCAAGTTAGAGAACGAAATATAAGGGTTACTTAAATAACTATAAGTGAAGCAGTTTTGAGTTTAAAGCTATTTTATCCGGTAAGTAATGTGTGTTCCTCAAAGTGCTTGAAATTTTTCGCGGCTGCTAAAACCTACGCGACATTTCTTCGATAAGTTTATTACAAGTGCTTCGAAGCTCCCCAGATCCTTTCTTTCGGGTAATCCCAGTAAAATGCCGGTGAAACGTCAGTATAAATTTTTGACCAGAGTATTATTTTTATTTAGTGGCAGTTCATGTTATTTGTTAACATCCGAACGCGATGAAGATAACCCATTTAAACAGTCGAATAATTTTTATTTTGTTTTTGCAAATGAGCGCCGTTTCAAGTTCATTCAAGCGAACAGCCAATAATCCAAGGAGAATTGACAAGCCTTGACAGTTAATGACAGGATATGGAAACATTACAAACACCAAGCAACACGGTTCGTGAGTAAAATGTGTTCAGTTTGATGCCCGAAAAAAAAATCAAGCTGTGCTCAGCCTCTAGAATGACCTTTCGAGCTTGGTTTTACAGAACAGATCCCCAAAATATTGGAGGACAGTTCGGAACACTTTCAGGCTTTTTGAGAAACACTTTTCGAAAGCGAACGAGCCAAGAAAAGCCCCGAAATATATTTCAGACCGAAAAGTTTCACGACTATTTTTGAGAAACGAACACCAGTTTATTCCTTCGCGGCTCCGCTTTTAGGCTTGGCTAAATCTATATATTATTTTCGTTTCTCGTCGTCCGAAGAAATCAAACACCCCGGAAAAATTTCGATTTGTGTCTCAATGACGTTCAATTGTAATTTCTCCTTAATTTAACTTCGCTGCAAAGTGATTTTTCTCGTCCATTTTTCTCGCCTGGTTGCTCGTAGAAACAAAACCTTCAGCTCCCTTTGTTCTTGAGCGTACATTGACCATATTTGGTCGCAGCGAGTCGCAGCAGGTACATTGGCCTAAAACCTAGTTCCGATCAGCCAATCAAAATTCTAGAATTCAATATACCTAGTCCAGTTTTCAACAAGTTCAAATATACTGGCGAGGAGAGAAGGGAAAACCAGTTCCATAAAATAAGAGCAATTGACAAAATTTATGTTATTCTTTTAGTTGTGGAGTATAGCTTCTATTATAACATAGCTAGCAAATCCGACTGCACGCTGGTGGCATGAGCAAGCTTAACTTTGTTTTTTCTGTCTGTAGCAGCCTAAAGTGTCTTCTTCGCGAGCAATTCGGCAAGTAAATGACCAAGAAAAATCATTTTACAGCAGAGTAAACTAAGGAGAAAGTACAACAGCGAAATTGCTGCAGAGTGTTTGATTTCTTAGAACAAGCAAGGAACTTCGTTGAAAAAGAAACTTTAATTCATTTTGGCGTTGTGTTTACAATTTCTTTCACCGTCGCACTCTCAACAAATGTTCACTAAGGGTAGGCTTTCTACGGAAAACTTTTGACACCAAAATATCAAGACATGATACAAAATAAAACACAGTACAATTGACGAGAACCGTTTAATAACAAGCGTCACACGTTTTCGGTGATTCACTACCAAAATCAAAATTAAGAAAGCCGCACTGACAGCCAGAAAGGACGACATTTTCTCGGCTGTAATTATACTACACAAAATAACATCGTTTTACCTGCAGACGATGTAGCTCTGTGTTCAAGCAGCTCCAAATGTTCAAATAAAATAGAATGTAGTGCAAAATAAGTTGAATGGTCGCTTTCCCAGTTGTTTGATTCATTGTCGTTGTACCACATTCCGTCCGCGGCCTCTGAAGCTAGAACCACTACGTTTTGTGCTCGTTTCAACTCTCGCAGCTACAATGCTGAAATTATACAGCCTCAATCCACTTTGGACGATGAATACAACAGTTTTTCAAACCTTTACCACATTTTAGAGCCAATAATTGGAAGACTTTTTCAAAACGTTATTCTCGGACGTTCACTTCGGAGCAGTTTCATTGATCCATTCAGCTTTGCAAAGAAACGCTACAACACTTCGCAAGGTTTTGACGCCTTTTTCGTTCAGTCATGTGATCAATTATTGTTCCTGTTTTCTCTCTTTCTCGTTTTTTCCCGTTCTTTCTTGATTTTTATGGTAACTAGTTATTGAGTTTTAAATCAACAATGCACTGATTCGTATTGCTCAGTATAACTTCAAATTTCAACGGAAGCGAAATGGAACTGCAGCATCCTGCCGAAAAAACACTATTTTAGTAATCTTATAATCGTTCAGTTTTTGCCGGCATATCAACTGGATATGTTACAAAACAATTGGTTCATGTTTTTAGCTGTGCGTACATCAAGTTATAGATGCACTGGGGAAGTTTGGAGAGCTTACAAGAAGCGTAAGAGTTGCTCGAAGCTGCGCGTCGAGCAACTCTTACGCTTCTCTCGTGCTCTCCAAACCTCCCGCGTGCATCCATAACTCGATGTACGCACGCTAAAGCATGGGCCAATTGTTAAATGTAATGCATATGTGAAGATGTTGGCATGTTTATATTTTTTAGTGTGTGTTTCTCAGTAATAATACTTGCAGTTATGATATTATTAGAAAGAAACATCTAACTAAAGTACAAATTGATGCTTACATATATCTCGCCTGAGTCTCTCTCGTCCCCTTTCTTCCAGGAACACTCTTTCCAGTTCATGTGTGAAGACAAACGAGGAATCAGTCCACTGTCGCCTTTGTCCCCTCGCTCTCCTTTTTGCCCGGTGGGACCCTGGATTCCAGGTTCTCCTTTTGCTCCTTTCTTTCCTTCAGCACCAGGTGGTCCCTGGGGTCCAATCTTCCCCGGACTGCCCAGGTCTCCTTTGGTTCCGTCACGTCCATCTCGGCCAGGTGCCCCAGGAGATCCCGGCATTCCATGCGTACCAGGTAGTCCATTTGCCCCGGGTTGACCACCACAAAGACATGGAACAAACTGCGTTAGATACAGTGTGGATATAACCATTAGTAGAGATAATTTGCCGAAAATTCGTGCATGACGTTCGGAGGTTGAATTTCCTGCTATCAGTGTTGTTTAATTAATCGTGAAAAGCTCAAACATTAGACTCATCAGATGTCAAGATTCACGTCTAATTAGGACAAAACAAGAGAAAATCGCTCTATTCGCTACTTGAATTTAAAAACAGTAACATTAACTTATAACAAGAGAAAATCTGTTATTATAAGTTATTTACTATTTTTTTTTCAATTCAAGTAGCAAATAGAGCGGTGCCTCCTAACACAGAGGTATTTTTGCGCGGTTTTAAAAGCCGATCTAAGGAAGGGGTATTGAACTCCAAAAACCAAATTGGAAGTCCATGCATTTTTCAGAGATGACTAAGCAACAGCAATTCTTTAAAACTTTGAAATACCGCAACATGAATGGTGTTTTTCTTTTCAAGACTAAAGCTTAATTAACTCTGAAAAATAAGTGGCTATCCCCAGTTTTCTTTTTGCAGATCCCAGTACCCTTGGCAAAATAAACTGCGCTAAAATACCTTTACATGAGGACCGTTCTTAAAATAAACCTGAGTTTCTTGGACCGTCCCGTGATGTGCAGAACATATGCGTGGTAGTAAAAGGAGGCACCATCCTTAAATCGTTATTATTGTTTCTCCGCTGCCAGGGCTCTAGACCAAGCCGGTCCTGGGTAACGAACTACATCCCACTTTCCTATACAATCGAAATTCTCTTAAGAGACCGAATCCAAAATATACTCACACGTTTTATCACGGACATTGTGCTTTGGTTCCAAGACCAAAATTCATGCAACCTTTACATCTGTAATACAGACACCTCCTTATTACGGACAGTTCACTTTGTGCAAAAGAAACCAAAATTCATATAAACTCTATCTGTGTAATAGATACATCTCTATATTACGGACAGTTCGCTTAGCTCGATAGAGACCAAAATTCATATAAACTCTACTTCTGTAATACAGACATCTCTATATTACGGACAGTTGACTTGGTTCGAAAGAAACCAAAATTAATATAAACTCTACCTCTGTAATACAGACACCTCTTTATTATATAGACAAGAGTGTTTTAGTGGAAAATAGACCACTCGTAAAGTTCATACGAAACTACATCCGGGACTCGAGTGGCGTATTTTCCATATCCTCACAAGTGAGGATATCGATGACGTCATTTCCCGCTTTTACATTGTTGTTTGTGCAAAAACACTCTTGTCTATATAATGAAAAGAATTACACGGCGGCTTGAAGAGATGTATTTTATTTTCTCGTGGTAAAGAACAATATTTTACTCACTGGCTGCGCTCGTTCGTAAAATATTGTTTTTACCACTCGAAAATAAAATTCATATCTTCGCACCGCCGTGTAGTATCCTCTATATATTACGGACAGTTCATTTGGTTCGAAAGAAACCATAATTCATATAAACTGTACCTTTGTAATACAGACGCATCTATGTTACGGAGAGTTCGCTTCGTTCGAAAGAGACTACAATTTATATAAACTCTACATCTGTAATACAGACACCTGTATATTACGGACAGTTCACTCGGTTCAAAAGAGACCATAATTCATATAAACTCTACCTGTGTAATACAGACACCTCTATATTACGAACAGTTTGCTTGGTTCGAAAGAGACCATAATTCATACAAACTCTGCTTCTGTAATACAGACACATTTATATTACGGACAGTTCGCTTGGTTCGAAAAAGACCATAATTCATATAAACTCTACCTCTGTAATACAGACACCTCTATATTACGGACAGTTCATTTGGTTCGAAAGAAACCAAATTTCATATAAACTCTACCTCTGTAATACAGACGCATCTATGTTACGGACAGTTCGCTTCGTTCGAAAGAGACTACAATTTATATAAACTCTACCTCTGTAATACAGACACCCCTATATTACGGACAGTTCGCTTGCTTCGAAAGAGATCATAATTCATATCAAATAATCTTCCTCTGTTTTACGGACATCGCAGACAATCATCCTGTCCCCTTGGTGTCCGTGGTAAAGAGGTTCAACTGTATTTAATTATTTCTTAATTTTTTGTCAGGTTCACAAAAGACAAGCTAGATTCAAGACATCATTATTTGCTTTGTTTTTTGGACTGCAGGTAATCACTGACATGTCTTTTAGCTGTTTTAGTCTTTGATTGACTTACAAAAGAATAAAAGTAATTGCTATTTCAATATAATGACTTCACCTTGTTGTCAGGTTGATTGCAGTTGCTTTTGTTGTCCGTCGCTGAGCACAAGGTAATCAAGGGTAAAATCAGAATACACAACATGATGGTCAGCGGTCCTCCGATTCCTCTAGCCTGAGAATAAAAACAGTTAGAAAAGATCAACTGTAGAATTGGCAATATATAGCCATTTCAATTGGCGTTGTCGGATTTTAAAGCCTCGAGCTTACGCGACGAGACCGGAAGGTAGTATAGGTAACGGAAAATCGTTTGTGATTCGGCTATAATTTCGCAGTTGTTGCCGCCATGGGAGGGGTGAAAGTACCATATTAAAACAATTGCCTTTGTGATTTATTTTGTGTAGGGGTGAGCCATAGCAAAATTTGATAAATCTATCAATAAATTACTTATAGCACCTTGCGGTCTTATTGCGTAGGTTTTCCGACAACGTTAATTGAAATAGCTGTATGCGATTGATTTCTTTGTCATATTGCTGTTATTTTTGGCGATGTAAGCCTAAAACGTTTCAGTACGATAATCTAAATAAGTTAAGGTATTTATTTTAGGACATGACTAGGAATTAGCCTAAATGGAGAAAAAAAACACTATATATGATGTAACATTTGTGTTAGAATTTGGGGCTTTTTATGCCATATTACAGCCCCCCCCTCCCCCGATTAGCAAAGCACTTGTGCAAAGCTGGAAGCTTTAATACTTTAATAAAGTTATTATTATACACTTAATCCAAACAATTATCTTGAACTCTTTTATTAAAAAGTGGATTTACAGCTGTTGTGAAAAACTTGTACAAAATAAATCACAGCCTGGGTATGGCCTTAGCATGTTCTTAAAATCATCACCAATCTCAGCCTCAGGCTGGCTTAACATTCTTACCAAAACGGTTCTTAGAAACAAAAAGAGTGTATTGTGATATTTTTGTACGTTTTTGGACTGATTCATCACGTGCAAATTTTCATTGACGAATTATCTTTAGCAGTCTTTTGTTCCTCGGTATTTTTATGAAAAAACTATTCAAAAGTCTTAACAGGAAACTGGTTCGCCGAATCTAAATTTTGTTGTATAAAGGCCTAAGGACGTTCGCGCGAAAATCTTCTACGACACAGATTTTTTCCATACTTTAGCTACACTGAGATAACGAGTCACTCATGTCAGAAATGCCAAAAATATTGGGGGGTCACCGACTTTGTTTCAGACTGCAAAGCGCTTCAAAGTACCCCGATTTTGAAAAATCGGCCCTCGTAACCGGCCACATTGGCCTTAATGGTTCTTGCCTTGGGGGTCCCTCGAGGTAAAAACTCAAAAATTGAAAAGCTCAATTTTGTCAAGTTCCAATCAACGGATTTGGGGATTATCAGTATGTTGCTTAGTATAAACCACACGTCATAGGGGGAGAAAAATTCTGCTCCAATTTGTATGACGCTGAATTGTAGAAGTGGACTATTCGGCGTTTTTTTCCATTGGGACTATTACAGCAGCCACACTTGTCATTCTTCTTAAAAATTAAAAGTGCACTTCTGTAAATTTTGCTTAAGTCCAAAGCGTACTCTAGTGCAATAATGACAAACAGCACTCCAGTTGAAGGCATATAGCCATTGTAAACAACTTAAAACTGCATTTTAAGTTGTTAACCAACATCCTAAGCGCGTGGTACGAGATCACCACCCGAACGACCGGCAGTAGACGCGGAGCACTGCAAGCAGTCCACCACATTCGACAACAGGTCGGACGGACGGGACCCTAGCCGCAAGAGGCATGCGCTGCAACGCCACGGTCGGGCCCGAGCGGGATAAACTACCTTTTGTTTAAGCACCCCCAAAGCTACTTTTGTAGATCACGTAGATCAGGTTAGCAGCTTATAACAACCCAAACTAATCACAACTGCAATCAAATTCATCACAATGGCTCTATATTTAGAAACATAATAGGAAGCGATAAGTGAGAGCACGTGATCCAGTCACGTTTCCGCGTTTAGACACCTTTGTTCACGCGAAAGGCACAAAATCAACGAAAAAAGAAATCTGGACAAAAGCAACCTGGGGGAGGGGGGTGTACATGTTACTACGACAATTAACTAAAATGAAAAGGACACTTTACTAATATGAACAGAAAATACGTTTTGTCAAACCAATTGTTATGATTGCTAATCCAACTTAAAATCGTGACCTTATTAATTTTTAATTTTGGGTCTTCATTACATTTAAAGGGAAAGCAGTTCGAGCGAGACACCTTCTTGATCTTCACTTTGAATGGACAGATTTTAAACTTTCTAGAAACGAATCCCCCGTACATATTTTTGTACGTTAACAATTGCCATTCGAACGAGGTCTGTTTAGAGCGGTTCACATTAGCTCACGATCACTGATCATAACTTAAACTGACAACTGGATGTATACGTCTTTGATTTGATTCGAGCGAATAATATGTACGTGATTAATTGCACAAGCTGGAGAATGCCGGGGGGGCACTCCCTACAATTGGATATGTGGGGAGGTTCCGCCCTAAAGGGGTGCCTTTAAGCTCAAAGTATACTAAAGGGCAGTTATTATTTTAGTATATGAAAGGGCCACCAAAATGCGCTGCTAAGGAAAAGAGATAATAGCTAAGGATCATATATAAAAGGGTGTCAAATTTTGGCAAAAATAGCCACGCGCAACGCATGAAAGCTCAGGGCCTTTACCAACTTATCCAGAGCAACTGAAAGCCCAGAATAAAAACGCGGCGACAATAGGATATTCAACTACTATTTTGGCTTATTCTTGAGGTATAAGAAAGGGATGCAATTTTCACTCTACATATATGAAGGGGGTACTATTTGGATGGAAACTAGTATATTAAAAAGTAAGGGTTTCATCCTCGGGGCGGTGCCTCCCCGTATAAAACTTAATTGCGTAGTCCACCCCTCCTGGGTGACAGTGTTTCTCAGTTTCGTTTAAGACACCTCGTTCTCAAGAAGGACAGATAGTTTCCTTACAGAATGTAATGAGCCAACGCCTAATCTACGCGAGAACAGAGTTTTAAACTAGAAGGCAAATAAGCAAGTCATGCATACCTCTGTTAGCTTTGTAAATCGATGAAGAGGCCACCTCACTTCTGCAAGCGTGGAACCAAAATGATATCCTTTGAAAAAAAGTTTAACTTTTTACTTCTCTTGTAAACAAATTTTAGGTCAAAACAAGTTTTAAACTTGTTTGAATAAGTCAATCATTCTTATTGGCTGATCAATTTCAGACTAACCCAGTAACACGTTCTCTTAGAATTTAACCTGTTCCGTTTATTCCAATGACATTTGCAAAAAAAAAAAAATGTCCGATAGCACGCGGATTATGTGCTACGCCCAAAATAGTATTGGGGAATCACAATTTTGGGTTGCGCTTTAAAAAGTAGAAGATTCATTGGTCACATATACTGAACAGTGTCATCATAATCAAGCCAAAGTTTGTTGCGAAAATGGTAAATTTGCAATAATATCCAAATTGTTATTTCAGAAAAAAAAACAATTCATTTGGCTACGTGATGATTTTAAATGCGGGTCAACAACTGCACTTTGCCTTTTGGCAAAGTTCACTTTAAAACTGAAATCTGGAGTATTCTTTTGACATCTCAAAGTGGCATGGAGGGGCACAACTGTGACGATGGTCGCCCTGTCTGTAGCCACGTTTCCCCTTGACAAAAGAACAACGCATGAAGATTACATAATCTCATACAAACCTAACTGATTCTAAAGAAATGCACAGTGCAAGTTGTTATTTTTATTGAAAATAATCTCTAGTTACGTTTTGTGATTCATAAAAAGAGGGCGCATCATCTAACTTTCAAGTTAAGTCAGTGTCACTGCAGCTGTAACAACATTTCCCCTTGACAGAAAAACAACGCAGGAAGATTAAATAAACGCAAACCTAACTGATTCTCAATGAATAAACAAGTTGTTAGCTTTACAAAAATTGAACTCTTATTACCATTCGTGATTCGTGTGCAGCTCTCAACTTTTAAATCGAACCATTGAAATGGGGTCACCAGAAACTACACTCGAATTAACCGCATTTAGTATATACCATAACAGTGAATAGTGCTTGTTGCGCGCTCTGATTGGCTACTCATACTCGGGATTAACATTTAGTATTCTCCTCCTAGCGAAGCAAAATAACAGAAATAACTTTTTAGGGGCTGATGACTATCTTTTGTTGTATATACTAAGTGGCGGTCAACAGTTGCAGATATCTGCCGTTCAACAAAAAACTACTCAAATTGCATGTCGAGTTGCTTGCCCCGAAAAATATCCGAAGTAGCTATTGTGTTGTATTTTTTCTAAACATTAGAAAGAACAAGCCCTTCGGCGGCTCCTTTTAGGGATCCGGCTACGTGGATTATAGTAATCCTTAAATAAGGATGCTTCAAGGGATTTTGAATGTTTCGGTCCGGGGTATCGAAGTATGCCCCTAGGTGACACACGATTAAAAGACAATCCCCCCCAACCCTTATCAGCGCTGAAAATTCCTCCACGGTCCCAAGTCAAATTGGCTGGAACGCGTTGCACACAAGCAGTTTAGCTAGGTGCCTGAATAAGCAACATATTGTTTGCACCAAAATTGATAAAACGTGTACGCTGCTCAGACACCCTCATAACGCCTCGAGGCGTTCATACAAGTTTTGTGTCGTCTGTCATGGAGGTCTTACCTATACCGTCGCCTGGTTAGCTGGATTTGCACCGGACTATAAAGAGATAGGCTTCGGGTTCATGATCCGTGCGCAAAACTAACCAGGGTCTTGAGACAACTGGTAACGGCATCCTGACTGTGCTAAACACCCTGGCCTCATGTTTTACATCTTGTCATACGAAACTAGTATGAAACGTTAAAGAACCACCTCACTGTTCGAAATGAGTTCGCGGTTGTTGTGGCTGGGGCTGTTGACAATTTGCCTGAGGACCACGCTTAGGTGACTCAACAATCCCATTTTGTATTTTGGCACGAAAGAAATTCGCAAGAGAAACAGGTTCGCTCGCACACAAATTAAGTGCTACGCCCAAAATAGCATTGGGGAGGTTTACAGTCTTGGGTTGCGCTTTTAAAAGTAGAAAATTCATTGGTCACGTATATAACAGTGTCATCATAATCAAGCCAAAGGTTGTTGGGAAAATGGTAAATTTGCAATCATATCCAAACTGTTATTTCAGAAAAGAACAAATCATTTGCCTACGTGATGATTTTAAATGCGGTTCAACAACCCCACTTTGTCTTTTGGCAAAGTTCACTTAAAACTGAAAGCTTGAGTATTCTCTTGACATCTCAAACTGGCAGGGAGGGGCACAATGTGTCCTAACAACTGTGACGACAGTCGCACTGTCTGTAGCCACATTTCTCCTTGACAGATAACCAAGGCATAAAGATTAAATAATCTCATACAAACCTATAACTGATTCTAACTAAATACACAAGTTGTTAGTTTTACAGAAAATGAACTAAAATTACGATTCATGATTTACGAAAGCTTGCGCGGCACTCAACTTGAGCCACTGAAATGGGCTTAACAGAAACTACACTCTAATTAACCGCATTTAGTATAAGTACACCAGTGAATAGTGGTTCACCCGCGCTCTGATTGGCTTCTCATACTCGGGATTAACATTTGGCATTCACCTCCGAGCGAAACAGTGGTCACCTCTTGAATTTTTGCCCGTTTATCAGAAACCATAACAACTTTTAGGGGCTGGCTACTCACTGGGGACTGCTGCATGTCGAGTTGCATGGTGCGACAAAATATACAAAGTAGCTAATGCGTTGTATTTTTTCTAAACATTGAAAGAAACACTTCGGCGGCTCCTTTTAGAGAACAGGCTGAGTGGCTTATAGTAATCCTTAAATGAGGATGCTTCGAGAGAGTTTTGAAAAGCAAGAAACTAAGGTTATCAGGAGAAGTTTTCTCACTTTCAGTGATGGCTTTTTCGTTATTATTATTTTCCATAACATTCGGACGCATCGTGAAGTGTATTTTTAGTTCCATTTCCCATCGTGATGCAGTAACAGATGACATTCTGTTTATTTTCGACGTCATTGAGCCGTCCGTATTTTACAATAAACTTTCTTAGGTTCCCTGGTTTGGCTATTCATACCTAATTTGCAAAATATATGAATATACTGAATATCAAAATACAATATGTTGCATATCATAAAAATTGGCTAACTACACAGATATTACTTAACCCTCTTCTGTCTGGGCTTTTTTTGAGTTTCTGAGCCTGTGCGGGGGCACAAAGTGCCCTCCTATAGATCTCAAGAAGTATTAAAGCTCTTGCGATGAAACTTGGCACGTTTGTAGCACGTCATAAGCTTAACAGATTGGGCTTATGACGTGTCAATTATGACGTGCCATGACGTCCAAATAACGTCACAAACCCGCTATTTTGAATTTGAGGCCGCCATCTTGAATTCCAAACCTGCAGTCATACAACTGACAATGACGTCACCAACAAATATATGACTTTGTTCGAAGAAACGTACTTAATCAAAACAAGCACACAAAAGTAAAAAATTACCTTCTTCTTACAAACAAAGGGGGAAAACCTGAAAAAAGACTAAAGAAAAAGACAGAAAATAGTCAAAATACACTTCTGAGTAGACGTTGCTATGGAAACGTCAATCATCATGGACACGTCATTGACACAGAAAAATGTTCTCTGATAAATTTTAGGAAAAGTCACGAGATGTGGCGATTATTCGTCTAGCCGTTTAAAGTTATAATTCGTTAAAGTCAGCGCGGGCACAATGTGCCCTCCCCCCCAGGAAGAATAGGGTTAATACGTCTGCATCAGTTAGTTTCTTAGCCCAAAAAATATCACTTCACGAAAACATTGGGGATTCTCTTCACCAGTTATTTGTACAGGGCTATCGTCCAGATAAAGGTGACCGCCGTCCTGATGCTGGACCTAAGCAAGGCATTTAATAGGCTCAACCATCAGATATTGCTAATGAAATTACGGTTTCAACGGACGAGAATTGAGCGGTTGTAGCTCTCAGTCTGTTACAAGGGATCTGATGAAATTATGCTATTTCAATAACCCGAAAGGACTGTTCTTCAGATAGATAACGAAATGGTCGCTGTTTCTGATAAAGGGATGGTATTGTAATTTGATACTTACTGTAGTTGTAGTTTTGTTCTAGACCAACTCAAAAGTGGTCTTTTATATATATTTCCTTGGTTTTTGTGACAATAAAACTCATTTTTGCACTGCCCACCAGTTATTACTGTGGCAAAATTGATAAGCATAACTATTGTGGAGGGAAGAGATTCTTTAATTTTGGAAAGGTTTCCCTGAAGTTTTCCCGCAAGACTGGGTTTTGTGTAGTAACTTCATGCTGTCTAGTTTCAACGGTAAACGAACGATGAACGATTTTGTCCTCTAATTATAACTGAAACTGTTCAGTAAATGAGCGGTTTTCGTGACGAAAACGACCCTCCCTGCCCTCCCTGAAATCAGCTGGTTCCAATTCCCATCGTCAATATAGTAGCAGTAACAGATGGCGTTATTGAGCGATCTATATTTTCAGCGGGTTGAATGAACGAAAGGGAATTTGAGTAGCAATAGCTCTTAGTTTGTCACAGGGGTCCTCATTACTACCGTTTCAGCTCAAACGAAATGGTTTGATACAGATTCGCGCGGTGTTGAATACAAAATTGAGAACTTGGACTACAAATGTACTCAAATGGCATTATGATATTTCAGTAACCCGAAAGGACCATTGTTCAGACAGATAACAAAATGGTTGCTGTTTCTGATACAGGGAAGGTATTGTAATTTGAGACTTACTGTAGTTATGGTTGTGTCCTAGACCAGCTTGAAAGTGACCTTTTTGGCTTTTCGTAAATTGAGTGAAACCAAGAGAGAATAAAAGGTAAAAGAGCCACTCCCCCATATAGGCCCTATCCCGATCGCAATTCCTCTTACGTTATTTTTAGAAACAAAATGGCGGGAAAGTCAAATTTCAAATAACTTATTAAGTTTTAAAGGAATTAACCTGGCATTTCGCAGCAATATAATAGAACTTCTTATTCTGTAAAATTTCCTAGTTTTATTTTTTTCGGATTTAGACATATTTCGCGGGGGAAATGACTTTGCAAAGTTGGCGCCAAATTTTTCTTTTACTTTTATGGGATATCTTATGACGGTTTCTGAAAGACCTTGTTACAAGGATCTCAAAACTGAAAAATAAAATTGAAGTTTGTTTATCCACTCAAAAGATATAATCTTTTTGAAATTTTCATTTCCCGCCACTGATTTTTGTTACTAAAACTAACTTGAGAGGGATTACGATGGGGATAGGGCCTATGTGGGGACAAACTCTTTTACCGCTTTATCTTGAGTAGAACCCGATATAACGAAGTGCAAAGGACTGGGAAAATGTGTCCGTTATAAAGGAGGATTGTTATTCTGGGGTCCTTTTCCATATATTTTACTATTACTTAATGCTGAAGACTTGATATGGTTCGTTATAACGGGGTTCTCGTTATGTAGGGGTTCCACTGTACAAATACGGACGTTTCAATGTTGAATGCTGTAGGTTGAGATGTAGATGTTTTACACATTCGGTGTCTGGAATCCCAGCTATTTTCAATCCCCTGCTATATCAAATTGAATCTCGTTTCCCTTGGTTGATGTGACGCAGTTTATTTACTATACTGGCAGCTATTAGTCAATTTAAGCAACTACTTAATCTTCATTTTTAAATTTGAGACACGGCATTCATGGAAATCAGGTTTATTTAGCGTTGTAACGTGTTAGATGAATTGTAAGTCTTTTTAGCATGTCTAGGATATTTTGTGTTTTGTTATTGTCTATTCCTGATTATTTCACCGTGTTTAAATAAAATTGAATTGAATATCGAACTCCAGTTATCTCGAACAACATTTGGTTTTTCTTGGGTGTCGAGTTAGAGGGAATCTAATGTAGCTTTATGTTTGTTTCATTAGAGTAGTTTTTTCTTAACTGTCTTTCATAGTTTGGCCCGCAGATTCATGTAAAAATGATATCCGAGAGGACAAAGGATGAGGAGACCAATGATTCCATGCTATACTCTATACTTCCATAAGTCTACTGACCTAAATCTCCAGTAAGGTGGCGGAGTGAAGTAAACATGCGAAATGTTTATCCGTCAAGTTTTTTTTACATAAATTTCTCGGGATTTTGCAATAAAACTCAATTTTGCCTTCCCCATCAGTTATTACTGTGGTAAAATTGATAAGCAAAAACTATTGTGGAGAGACGCTGTAAAGGGAGAAGGGTCAGAAAGACATGACACCCTTGAATCTCGACTTGAGTGAAGTCCTTTGCTGTGTTTACTTCTTGTTCATAGTGTGTGGGATCACAAGACGCTTATGCACGCGTGTGTGAATAGAAAACGTTCAGTAAAACCAATCGTAGCAGTCATAAATTCAGTGGTTTTCAGATGAATATTTGAGATGTGCTTAATAAGAATACAAACATACCATTGTAAACAAGCTAAGTCCTGTCAATTTTAAGGTCATTCTTGAAAAACTGTGATTGAATACAGGCAATACGGTTTTGTTTTAACTTATTCAACTTATTTGAACTTATAGTATAACACAAGAGAGCCGTTTGATAATGTTCCTGGACTTTATTGTTTAACTGGTACAGACTGAGTTTCAAACCTCTATGAGCTATTTTAAACCAGCAGTGCAGTTTTTATACATGCGTCATTCTAGTTATTTTCTCCAGTATTATGTTCTTTAAGTTTTGTGAAAATTCCAGTTGATCACGTGTGACATGTTTACAGTAGTTATAGAGTTGGCGGTACCAGATCATTTAAAATGATCTGTTACCGAACCAACTCTATATCTACTTTCCATCAGATGGAATCATTTTATGGATAACTATATGTATTTTATTACATGAGCGCAATTATTTGGATTTGGATACTATATGTTTTTATTTCATACAAAACCGAACGCATTTTCCATCGCGTGACTTCATACAACAGGAAGTCTTAAAACCACAGGGACTTTCCCGAGGAAATGAGTCATCAGATTTCTATTGTTTTTTGGGTCATACGATTATCATGTGATATCAGATGAACTTGTATTTGAAGTAAAGTTTGTCAGTAAAGTTTGTCAGTAAAGTTTGTCAGTAAAGTTTGTCAGTAAAGTTTGTCAGTAAAGTTTGTCAGTGAAGTTTGTCAGTGAAGTTTGTAGCCGAGATTTAAGGCACTTGTAATTTCGGCCACAGCTGTGGCGTGACGTCATGTTGTAGTAACATATAAATAATAATATCATCTAATAGTATATAATGGATTGTAATATAGATATACATGATGAACTGATTAATTGTGGAGAAATATCCTGTCCTTTCTGTGACCAAAGATTGGAAGATTCTAATGAAAAACCGAAATATGATGAATGCTGTGATAATCAGTATATTATTAACGACGATGGGATGTTAGCATGTCTAAGTTGTGGTGTCGTACAAGGATATAATTATGTTAAAGAATATGTTGATTTTTATGAAAATATACATAGGTTTAAAAGAAAATCTGTTTACCATCGTAAGTATCACGTTGTTAACGTGATACTAGGTATCGAAGAAAAATATAACATTAAAATATCAAACTGTCAGAAACGTAAGATTGATGCTATATATGTCGAAATAGGTAAGGTTCTTAATGAAGTAAATGGTTCAAGAAAGAGAATGGTTAGTGTCAATTACATTATGAGAAAGATATTCAAGATGATGGGAATACCTTACAAAAATATTCCAATTAGTAAATCGAAAAAAACATTAGCTTTTTACAATCAATATTGGGCTAGTATTATGTCTCTTATCGGTGATAAAATAAAATCTATTGTTGGATGAACACTTTATTATATTTCTTTTCAAATTTGTCAGTTAAAGGGCACATATCAATGATTATTTCATCAAGAACTTTGACATAATCAAGAAATCCTTTGTCATTATACTCCAGTCCTCTCATAAAGGACCGTATATCAGTTAAAACCTTTTCGTACGAAGTGTACGCGAATTTACACATCTCAATCTTTCTTTTGTAATTTTTTGCCTCTGAATATGTTTTAAGCAAGACCCCGAAACCAGATATTATTCCGAGAGGAATAGGGTTTAGTGTTACACCACCAACCACAGTCCCAGTTACTATCAATACAACAGACCCAATATTACATGCAAGTTCTGCTTTTTTGAAATATTTAAAAGTCATTTTGAAAAGCCAGTATTTCTTATGGTAGAATTTGTACAATGCTTTCAACTCAGATATTTGATCTTCCGTTAAATTTTCTGAAACATGGTTCCAATTGAATATGCTTCTTCGTCTTTTAGTCATATATTATATGGTTACATTTTTCTTTTTGAATGACTCTTTAATATTGGAGTATAATGTTTTTATGTTTTTAATCAATCTTTCTATGCTTTCGAGAATTTCATTAATTAAAATAGCTGTTCTCATATATACATAAGTTAGATTATTCATCCTGTAAACGATGTCGAAACATCGGTCAGCTTTGAAGTGTTTGGTTGATATGTTCCGCATTGTGATATATAATGAATGAAAAAATATCTATGGCACTCTATATTCAATCAACAGTAAGAGTTCTTCATTTTTTACAACTGAACCCAGTTCCACTGCCAAATGACCAAAAGCCAGTATTAAATTAATACTTATTGTCTGTGTTCGAGTTGCTTTGGTTGAAGTGTAAGTGATTGATTGAGTTAAATGGTCACTGTGTTTTACTTTTAAAGAAATAGGCGTATATCGTCTTTTGACTTTGAAATAGAGCACTGTTATAGTTAATATGTGGCTATGATTTGGAATGATTATTTTGTCACAACCATTTAATAAAAATGTGTTCCCATTTTTTGTATTCAAAATCCCATTTATGTAATGAACGGAACCACGCAAACGATGTCCGTTTAAAGAAAAATCTGTTTCCATCACCAATTTTCCATTCTCAATTACAAAAGCGGTGTCATAGACACTTGGGTCAACGTTTGAAATTGTTTCTTTTACACCATAAACAATAAGATGTCCAATTGTTAAAAGTCATGGAAAAGTAACTGTACCGTGTAGATCGAGATAAATAAATTGTGGAGGTGAGCTACCCCATCGGTGAAAATTGATAACTGTTTTGGTATAGTTTTCGAATGTTTTTGTTGCATAATTAGAAATTGAAATCGTAGTGCCTTGCACTGCCACACTCAACTCACTCATTTCCGGCGGAAACCATTCAACTACCAAAGTATAGTAACCGACTGGAAGTTTATAAAGGTTAAAACCGAGGCGTGATTGGTACTGGTTTGGTGAGCTTTTTTGAAACAGGAGTTTAAGTTGGTAAGCTTTTTTATTAATTTGATGTGGAGAATTGGAAAAATCAACAATACCCAAAACCTGAATATTCAATTCGCTTGAAGATTCATCAGTGTCTTCCATTAAGTATCTGAAGGCGTCTTTTTTTTGTCCTGAATTAATAATCTGAGATTCATGAATTTTTTGAGTGACAAGATTTCTCAAATCTGTTATTTCATTTTCCATTAACTCAACATTAACTGCGGATTTCGAATTTTTTGAATCGGTTTGTAAGTTAATAATTTTATTGTTATTTAAATTCAAGTCTCCAGACATACTTGTTGTGCCATCAAGTTTGAGATAATTTTTTTGCGAGTTAGTGATTCTCTGAGTGATATATTCTACAGTAGCAACGTCTTTTTGGTTTACTGGAAATTTGACATTGGTGATCGCATTATCTTTCATATCGATAGTAGTGTCCTTATCTAATTTTTTCGCAAGCTGATTATCGACATACTTTTTATTTACTCCATGGTCTGAATTAACTGGGTCTTTGATATTTGTTATGAAATGGTTGTTCATGTCTAAAGATTGTAGCATAGACCCGCCTTCTTTTTTACTCAAGAATATATTCCGGGCTGTATTATAAGAGATGGCTTTATCCGTGTTTCCATGAATTGGGTACGGCTGTGGTTGTAAAATTAGGTCTCCGTTCATAGTTGCTCCTGTCTTTTTCACAAACTGAGTTGTATCCACACTTGGAATCTTAGCTATTTCACTATCTAACTGGCTTTTTGTAACCACATCATTATTATTGGTTCCTTGTTTTACATTCACTAATTTTTTATTCTGCATATCATAATCATTATTAGCATCTAATTTAAATCCAATACCAGGTAAACCTCTTGAACCTATCTTACCTTGTCCTTGAGAACATGATTAAGGATACCGTTGGTATAACTCATATATTAATGGTTTATATTCTTTCATCGAAATTTTGGGCTACCTTTTTTTTGACCTTATCAACATACAAAAAACTATATGGATCCTTAGTAGCTTTCTGATAATCTGATTTATTTATGTTCAGTTCTCGGCAAATCATCGATTGCTCGTTTATAGAAGGAAAATCAAAAACACAAAAATGTGAACTATTCAGTCTTATTGTTTTATCGGTTCCGTAATAGCTTTGACTCAAATATATACAACAACAATTTTTATTTCTTGAATTGGTGAAGTAGTCTCGTATCCGTTCGTCATTTTTCTTACCTGTATTCAAATAGTCATCAAATATGATTAATTTTTGGTTTTCATCAGACAAATCTGTCAGAGGGATGATTTCATCGTTACTTGCTTCTATCACGTCATAACCGACATCTTTTGATATTGGTTCAAGAAATTTCAACAGATGCTTATATTTGCTTTGGGAGAGATTTCGAGCATAAAGGTATATCTTGTCAAAGTATAAGAGTCTGTAGATCATATCCAGCAGAAGGTTTGTTTTACCACCACCAGAGGGAGCACAAATAAGCATCCTAAAACATCGGTTTGGCATGAAACTCTTTAATTGAACAAAATCGTCATTGTCATCATCTTGGATGTCGTAATTTTGAATCTTCATATGATATTATGTTATACAATTTTATTGCATAGCGACACGCTATGCGACACGCTATGCGACACGCTATGCGAGCGTTTTTATATATGATAACCCTAATTTTTCCGAACAAAATACGAAATTTTATGTAAACAAATGATATAATGAGTTTACTCAAATGGAAAGAAATGGCTGAGAAACGATCCGAGCTTGGTAAAAAGATTAACACAGTAAGAGATACAATAAAACAAAAAAAGATATCTGATCAAATGGGTGAAGTCGAGGCAGAGAAACTTTTCAAACCTATAACATCTGAGTTAAAGGAACTTACAGCCCCAAAAGCACCGTTGAGAAGATTGGTAAAGAAAAAGCGACCTGTTCCAGATTATGGAATAGCTATTGATGATGAAGTGCCTGATTATGGATTGTACGATTTGTTTGATCAACCTGTTTTACCTGAAAACGAGAAACAGATAGTTCCAAAACCTCCATCTTATGAAGATGTCCTCAAGGCATATCTAGAAATCGCAGACATTTGAGCCCACGGTCAACAAATCCTGCGGTAAATTGACCATCGAAGGGAACGCAACAACAACAAAGAAATGTATGGAGATTAAAAAATTTCGAGAAATATCTCTCGATCAATTTGTTTAAGTATAAATGTGCAACCGGTTCATGGTAAACTGGTCTATCAAGAAAGATATAGTACAAAAAATAAGGTGGATACTTCGAATTTTATGTTTACTTTTTACGGTTTTCTGTGAGCAGTTTAGCGGCCAAAAAATATAAGGCGTGGAGGGGGATTTCATCGAAAAACCGAAAACTCATAGTTTATAAACAGCGATTACGGGTAAACATAATGGGATCGAAAAAATGTGCAAGTGGATTCACTAAAACTATACATGGAACAAACTAACCTTACGATTTTCAGCTCCAACAGATTGATTTTGATGTTTACTTTTTGCACTTGAAAACCACGAAAAAATTGCATTCGGCCATACATTTGAAAGTCCTCGCTAAAGTCCAAAAATCCACTTTCTTGGAACTGCGATATTTCGGCCGAACCGGCTTCAAATACCCTACAAAAGCCATCCTTCGAAAGCTAAATTTCAGTACATTCGAATGTTAAGCGACTTAGTTTGGTCAGTGGTTTTTATATGGTTTTTATATGGGACTTATTGCATCGTGCACCATCATGAAATATGAGCCCAAACTATACCGCTTCGATCAGCGGTATGCATCATTTAAAAGAGCTGTCTATGTAGGACGCCCGAAAAGGCGCGGGCTCTAATGTCCGCGATTTCTGGAGATGATTTAGCATCCGGAGAAAAACGAATTCATATTGACCCAGAATACATGTATGAACCTGAAGATCTTCCACCTGAATACGAAGAAGAAGTACCAGATTATGAAATTCTTGAAGAGGATGCAATTGACCAAGTTTTGGATGAACTTGAAATATCGAATTATGAAGAAGTTGAATTACAACTTCAACAAGAAGATATGAATGACAAAAAGAGGAAATCTTATCTTACCAAAACCCTTAAAAAGGCTAAAGAGAAACGGCAACAACTAAATGGTTATTGGAGTGATATCACTAAAAAATTAAATAGTGGTTTGATTACTGAAGCTGAGGCTCAATATCGAAGAAAAATTCTTCAAGATACAAGAAAGGTTCTGACTGATTATATGAATTACCATCAACAAAAACTCCAAAAACTCAAATCTATTAAAGGATCTGGTTTGAAGAAAAAAACAAAAAGAGGTGGACAGGTAATGTTTTTCAACAATCCGACAGAAATGATTAAAAAACTTGAACTGATTATCGGATCGATGATTGCCGGAAATAATAGCATCGAATTACGGAATACTGGCGTCGCTCTTCTCGACATCTTGTTAAGAAATTCAATACTCAATAGGTCACAATACAACAAAATATACAAAAACTATTTTATATAAACTAATCATATCTATGAATAGACAACTTATCTTATCATCCCATACAGTCAGAGACAAGAATGGTAATAAACCGAGTGATTTCATAATCAAATACATCAATCCGATAATTCTCAATCCAAATCGACAATATGAAATCGGACTAGACCGAATCATTTCAATGTCATTTACTTGGTTTAATGTGACAAAAGAACTCAATAATCAGAAAATCAGATATTCATCTGATAGTGGTACTAATTGGACAGAGTTGATATTAAGTCCTGGTGTATGGAACTATGTCGATTTCAATAATTTTTTAAAGGATGAAACTAAAACAGGAACAGCTAACAATCCGTCATATCCGATCAGTCTCGAATTCGACGATACAATATTTCGCACAATAATCACATTAGCCACAAATTATAGATTAGATCTGACTCAGTCAGATTTCAATAATCTCATCGGTTTCAATAAAAAGATTCTAACTTCTTCTGAAAATGTTGGTGATTACATTCCTAATCTCTCTCAAGACAGGGAAATCTGGAACGTTCATTGTGACCTCATATCCGAAAGTCTAGTTGATGGTGATGAAACGGATATTATATATAGTTTCAGTACCTCAACTCTCACCCCGAGTTATAGTTTCACACAAGAGCCAAGACGAGTACAGTTCAATCCTGTCAATAAAAATACGATTAATAAAATTCGGATTTATATCACCGACGGTAAACGAAGAATTATAGATCTTAATCATAGTGACACTTCATTCAGTTTGATTTTAAGAGAGAAGAGAGATTAATCTAACTAATAGTTATATATGTCGTCGTATGAATACAAGCGTATTTATCATCCAAAACTTGGACGATTTGTTTATGAACATAAAGGATCTGGAATCATTGTTGACAACATTTTCAAACCTGTTGGAAGGGTGTTAAGTAAAGTTCCAGAAATGGTTTTAAAACCTTTTGCCAAAAAAGCGCTTGAATCTGGTATTTCACATGCTGGAGACAAACTGGGAAAAAAAGCAGCTGAAAAAAGCGGAGAGCTTATTATGAGAAAATTACACGGTTCAACTAAACAATCAATGAATAAAACCATGAAACCAACCAAACCTACTAAACCAAAACAAGAAGAAGATTACAACACAATTCTGAATAGACTTATATCTGGTACTGGATTAAGACGATAAAATGTTATTAAAAAGTGAATTTTATCCAATTATAAATAGACTAGCAAGTGGGAAATGGTTTATATAAAAAGTGAATTTTATCTAAACTATCAATATATAATGAGTTTCAGAACAAGTGATAATTTACAAAGATATGAATACGTTCATTTCCATTTGGACAATGTTATTGAGCAACCAGCTAACAATCAAAGCCAGAAAAAGACAGGTTACAGATTCACAATCAACGATCGGTCGACTATGTTTGATTTCTTCAATGGGTATTTCGAAGTAACTAAAGAGCTTCAAAAAAGGGCAGATGGTACTGGATATGCTCAAGCAGATCGCATCACCATGATAAACGGATCTTCTAGTTTGATCAAACATATGGTTATTAAATCGTCTGGTAAAATAGTATACGAGAGTGATAATTTACATAGAATTACGAATGTTAAAAATTTACTCGAATATAGTGATGATTTTAGTAGATCCGTTGGAAAGAATTCGTTCTGGTATTTTGATACTGACAGAACTACAGCAGATACAAACACAGGTTTCGAAGCCCGTCGCATTTTAACCCAGGCTAATCAGAATAACGGCGGCGGAGGAGCTAAATCGAATAACGAGATGATACCGTTGAACCGATACAGTTTTTTCCAAGAATTAGAAAAAAAAATGTTGCCCCCAATGCAGCTCGCATTTGAACTTACACTTAACGAAGACAGTGAAATGATTCACATGGCAAACGGCACAGACGCTGGTCGTGTTGTAGTAAAGAGATTGTATCTTTGGCTCCCGAGATTAATCCCAAAAGACAGCATGTATAGTAATTTCGTTTCAGAGTTTCTCAAGCCAACAACCTGGACATATATGCGAGATCTCTACAATCAGTCAGCAAATACCAGAGCTATTCAGAATATGTTTCAAATCAGTCCAGCTATCGACGACGTTAAACATGTTTTTATATATCTCCAGCGGACAGATGCACCGAATGATGATGAATCCGAGAGAAGTCCGTATTTGTTTGACACTTTCAAGTTGAATGCTGCTGACGCTAATAGCTCTCTATCAAGTTGTCGTTTAGAATATGGAAACAACACGTTCTATCCCGAACTAGAATATGATGCTGATTCTAAAATCAGGATATTCAATGATCTCATGAGTTATGCATTTCGTAAAAATGATAACAATTCTGGGACACAACTTAATGTATCTAATTTTAGTAGTTTGTACGGATTAATATATTTCGATTTGACATATCAAAAAGAGGTAGTGACAAGAGATCCTAAACAGTTGATTCTCCATTATCGTCTCAATGTAGCCCCGGCAGCAAACATCCAAGCTCATAGCATCGTATTTTACGAGAGTGAGGTTGTTGTTAAGACAGTTGGGAACGAATTGATGATAGTTTAAATGAATAAGTTTTTTAACATCGATGAAATTTTAATTGAATATGTTTTTTAAAACAGAATTTATCTAACATATAATATATGACACAACTATACGAAATAACAGTTAGATTATCGCCAAACCAGAAAAAGAATCTTAGTAAAGCGTATCATAAAAGAGAAACAATAGCTCTAAGGCTCACGAAGGACTCATTATCTGGGAATGACACTCTATACGTACCTCAGAATATAGTTAAGCGATTGGATAAAAATAGAAAATTGAAAAAGGGAATGGACATCAAACTAGCAAAAACAAACATTCGAAAGCAAGTAGGTGGATCTCTTCTGTCTACAGTTCTGACGCTTGGAAGAACTTTTGCTCCAACGATTGCTAAGACTCTTGGATTGTCGGCTTTAGCTGGAGCAGCTAGTGAAGGAGCATCTCAGATCGTCAAAAAGATATCTGGAAAAGGAATTCAAACTGGTGGGTTTCTCATACCACAAAATAAAATCAACCAGTTGATAGCATATAAACATCTTTTGACCACAAAACAAAAACAAGATATATTAAATGCTCTACAAACAGGCTCTGGTGTTCATATAAAACAGACGAAAGTACAAACAGGTGGGTTCTTAGGTACTCTTCTCGCATCAATTGGAGTTCCTTTAGCTATTGAGGCAATAACGAAGATTACTGGTTTAGGTGCCCCTCAGATGGGACAGCCTAAACAAAGACCACCCAGATCTATACCAACTACTGCGAACAATCAAGATGGTGGTTTATTAGTCCCGATGTATAGAACTCCACCTTTTTATGGAAATTGGCCTGATCAAACATTAGGTATGGGGACTAAAAAAAAAGCTCCCAAAAAAAAAGCTCAGAAAAAGGGCAAAGGTCTACTATTAGGCAAAAACTCACCATTCAAAAACGTCCCACTGTTAAACATTTTGTTGTAAAACCAAAATTCCATAAGAATGTCCCATTAAGCAATTATGATTTAATACAATGGTGTAAATATCTGAATATCCCAATTAATGATGTATTGTCAAGAGATGAAAATGTTCCTCACAATCATAGACAGGCTCTATTCATTTACAATCTTGAACCATCATATATGAGCGGTAGCCATTGGGTATCCACGTATGTGAAAGATAACGTCGTCAATTACTTTGATAGCTTTGGTTTGCCTCCCTTCGAAGAAATTGTCAATCATGCGAGAAAAAAGAATTTAACATTGCTTCATCAGAACAATCAAATACAAAATTTACTGACGACAACATGCGGTTACTTCTGTTTATATTTTTTGAATGAGATGAATAAGGGCAAATCATATTTTGATCTGTTGGAAGTTTTCGACATATATGATACGAAGAATAATGAGAAATTCTTAGAACAGTATTTCAAAAATATCTAACTCATACATATATGAGATCATATTGCGTGAAACAAAAAAAGGTCACAGAATGTGTACCCGGGAGTGAACGATATGAAAAGGCTAAAAATGGGAGGATTATGCTTAAATGCGTTTGTGTCGAATGCAGGATCATTAAAACGAAATTCGTCAAAAGTCAAAAGGGAGGTGAAAATCCGTTAAGCAAACCACTTGAAGCATCAAAATGGGCTGAGAAAATAGTCAGGAAAGTAATTCCATCAACAGACCACGTATTTGACAGATATTGGAGTGGTGATATTTTGAAAGGTGCTTTTAATAATAAAACAGGTATAACAAGCAAGAAATTCTGGACTAAACCAAAGAAGGGTACTGTTATGCGTTTGGTGAAAAATCCGAAAACTGGTAAATATGAAAACGTATATATTGAACCTTAATCTAATCTAATTATATTATATATGAAATCATATTGCGTGAAACAAAAAAAGACCACAGAATGTGTACCAGGGAGTGAACGATATGAAAAGGCTAAAAATGGGAGGCTTATGCTTAAATGTACTTGTGCAGAATGTGGAATCATTAAAACGAAATTCGTCAAACAGACGGGAAACGGGTCAGCCCGTCGTCAGGGGCGGGCATATTAGATACAGTAGCATCGACTGGTACTGATTTATTGATTCACCACGGTATTCCTTGGTTAGGTAAAAAGGCTGTTGAAATGGGACGATATTATGGATCAGAAGCCTTGAGAAACCCAAAACTGCAGAAAAAGGCTATCGATTATGCTCTGGATAAGTTGAATCCAATGATTCAAAATGTTGGAAGTCAAGCTCTTGATCAATTATCAACCAAAATCAGACCAAATAGAAAGTATAAAACCGACAGAAAGGATTTGGATGGCGCTGGTGTTGATATACATAAACTAATTGGGAAAATACCGAAACCAAAAGCTGGATGGACTCCTGGAAAGTATAAATTCATGGGACCATACAACCCTCTCGATAAACAGTTAGAGTATGATAGGAACACTGGAGAGGTCACCAAGTGGCACGTACAACCTTACAATAAAGTGGATGAAATAGCAGCTCATCATGATATTTGTTATGATATGGGGAAAAACAAAGGTGAATGTGACAAACAAATGGTTAAGTCACTTGATATGATTCCTTATGGCCAGATGCCAAAATGGGGACAAACCGCTCGGTTCTTGATTAACACGAAGCAGAAACTAGGTCTCGGTGTAAAACAAAGGAAGACAAAAAACGGGAAAGGCCGTCGAGTGAAGAAAAAAACTGGCAAGAAAAATTAGCTGATGAGCTTCATAAACCGATAAAGCGTAACTTCACCCGGCGGCGTGTTATTGTAAACCACATTGACGAGATATGGTGCTCTGATATTGTTGAGATGCAAAAGTTCAGTCGATGGAACGCTGGCTACAGATATCTTCTTATGGTTTTAGATATATTCTCTAAATACGGTTGGGTCGTCCCATTAAAAGATAAAAAGGGTGAAACCGTTATGAATGCTTTTAAAACAATCCTTAAAGAAGGCAGAAAACCACAATATCTTTGGACAGACAAAGGCAAGGAGTATTACAACAAACATGTTAAGGAACTACTTGATAAGAATAAAATAACCTTGTACTCAACTGAGAATGAGGAAAAGTCGTCAGTTTGTGAAAGATGGAACAGAACAATTAAAACCAAGATGTGGAAGCAGTTTACTGTTCAAGGTAATACACAGTATTTAGACATGCTACCCAAATTAGTGAAACAATATAACAACACTAAACATAGCTCTATCAAAATGACACCCATAGAAGCCAGTAAAAAGAAGAATGAAGGGACTGTTTACTTTAATCTATACGGTGATATGGAAACATTAAAACATAAACCGAAATTTAAAGTTGGTGATAAGGTCAGAATAAGTAAGTATAAACGAAATGTGTTTGATAAGGGCTATACACTAAATTGGTCTGAGGAAGTTTTTACAGTTGATGAAATCCAATCCACTGTTCCTGTCACTTACAAACTAAAGGATCTCAGAGGTGAAGATATTCAAGGGAGTTTTTATGAACCTGAATTATTAAAAGCAAAACAAGAGGTATTCAGAATTGATAAAGTCATTCGGAGAGATTATAAAAAGAAGCAAGCTTTGGTGAAGTGGAAGGGGTATAGTGATGAATTTAACAGTTGGATACCGTTCAAGGACTTGAAGGATATATAAAATGGTTTAAAGAGAATTATCTAATATATATTATATCAATCGATACAGTATATACTGTCTTTTGCTTATGGTAGCCAAAAATATAATTGTTTCTGGCGATCTTATTTAAACATAAAATAATATAGTATATAATATGGAAAATTTCATTTATGAAGGAAAAAAACTGGACATTATCAAAAAGGATGATGATATATGGTTCCGTGCTAAGATTGTTGCTAACATCTTAAAGTATACAAATACTCGTAAAGCTATTCGTGATCATGTTGATTTGGAAGATAAAATTACATTAAACGACCTCAAATCTTGGGGGAACGAATCGTTCCCCCTAAAAAATAACCATGTGATTTATATAAATGAATCCGGACTGTATAGCCTCATTTTGAGATCTGATATGGATAAAGCAAAGGAATTCAAACGATGGGTCACAAAAGATGTTTTACCATCAATCAGAAAAAATGGACGGTATGAATATAACCACAAACCCTTTAAAATGTTAACTTTTAATATACAGTCAGAGTATGACTTACATAAAAAAGTGGTTAACTTTATAAGAAACAATTATCCAAAAGCACTTTTAAATGCAACATTAGGTGAAAACCAAATAAATAGTAATATGAGATTAAGATCTTATAATATGGGTTATCAAAAAGGATCTCCTGATCTAATCATACAGAATTTACATATGAGGTATTCAGGTTTCGCGATTGAATTTAAATCTCCATCTGGAAATGGAAAGTTATCAGATGAACAACAAATAATGTTACAAGAATATGGAAATAACAATTTCAAAGTGTTGGTTAGTAATGATTATGATGAGATTATAAAAGAAATTATCCATTATTTTGATGGAGTTAGGATAAAATGCAATCATTGTTCCAGAAAATTCAAGTCAACAGAAACATTAAAGAATCATTCGAATTACATACATATAAAGAGAAAATAATATATATAGATTATATATGGAGAATCAGAATGTTAAGAGAGGTCGAGGTAGACCTAAAGTATTCACCGATGAGGAAAGAAAAAAACCACAAAACAACGTACATGCTAAATAAAGAGTGGTATTGTGATATATGTAAGACGGGACGTAACTACACGCTAGCTGGAAAATCCTGTCATTTGAAAACAAAAAAGCACATTAAAAATGTCCATGAAATCAATATTAAAGAGGTAAGGAATGAAATAACACGGATACTAAATCCATGATAATCTTTTTTCATATAGTTCAAGGGATCCTATGTTTTGGATCATTTGAATTATTGGCAATATTTAAACGGACTAATTGAAAACACTTAAAAGAATATCTATAGTATATATATATAGAATGGAAAAATATAATCATATAAATATGAACAAAGCTAGTTTGAAGAAACTCAGCAAATCACAGCTTATCAAATTGCTTCTGAATCAAAAGAAAAGGAAGCCTGAAATCATCATAGCAGATGATACCAAACCAGTTTCAACACAAAGGACTTATAAACCAAGACCACCTGTACCAACACCCCGCAAGAGTGTCAAACAGATGGTTAAGCAGTATGAAGAAAACATAATTTCACCACCTGTGGAATTCATGGATAATTACAAACCAATACCGGCACCAAGAAATAAAAAACATACAGTGAAAAAACCGGTTCAAACACCAAGAACCATAATAGAACAAAAAGACAAAGCTTTAAAAGGTTATACAAAGTCATTTGAAATCGGCATTAAAAACAATAAAGACCCATTAGCCCAAATGCAAAACACGAGAAAGGCAATAGAACACAGTGAAATAAGTTTGTTAAATGAAATGAAAGGCTTGAAATACGTTGAAACATTGAAAGTCACATTTAGTAAAATTTCTGATGGTGAAATAGTTGAAAAGTCAGCATATTTCAATAGTAAACCTCAAACAATTATTAACCATACAGAAATCAATGAAGCATTACAAATGTCTAAACAAAATATCTTAAACCAGATATCCCAGTGGATATCTGAAGGGTCAGGATGGACTATACAATCAGTTGATAGCCATTACCTCAACATTGTCAAATACAAACCCATGAAAGGATCCTCATATATCCAACTACCTTACGAACTGTGGAACAGCGCTAAAGGCTTAATAAACATGAAAAATTCGGATAATGAATGTTTCAGATGGTGTCATATCAGGCATATAAATCCACAAGAGAAATATCCTCAAAGAATAAAAAAGACAGACAAACAATACGTTGAAAAGTTAGATTACTCAGGTGTTGAATTTCCAGTAGGTGTCAAACATTACAACAAAATTGAGAAGCAAAACAGTGTCAATATAAGCGTATTCGGATACGAAAACAAAGAGCCATATCCCATCTATGTTTCAAAAGAAAAGTATGAAGATCATATGGAACTACTTCTGGTAACTAAAAATGAAAACAAGCATTATGTTCTGATAAAGGATTTCAACAAATTCATGTATAACCAAACAAAACACGAACATAGGAAACACTTTTGTATGCACTGCCTACAATGTTTCAGTTCCTACAGGGTTCTAAACAATCATAAAGACAATTGCATTCAAGTGAACGGTACCCAAGCAATTAAAATGCCTGATAAAGACAATAACATACTGAAATTTAACAACTTCCATAAACAGCAACCTGTGCCATTTGTCATTTATGCTGATTTTGAGGCTATAACAGAGAAGATTCATGGATGTCAACAAGACGGTAATAAATCATACACCGAAGCTTACCAAAGGCATACAGACTGTGGATATGGTTATAAAGTGGTTTGTTGTTATGACGACAAATATACAAAACCAATACAAATATATAGGGGTGAAAAGGCTGTTTATAAATTCATGGAAAATATTTTAGAAGAAGTGAAATACTGCAAAAAAGTAATGAAAAAACATTTTAATAAACCATTGAGAATGACTGAAGAGAATGAACAGGAATTTGAAAAAGCAACAACATGTCACATCTGTGATAAAAAATATACTGAAAAAGACATTCAGGTTAGAGATCATTGTCATATTACTGGCAAATACAGAGGCTCAGCGCATCAAGAATGCAATCTGAAACTCAGAATAAATCCAGAAGAAATTAAAATTCCTGTTATATTCCATAATTTGAGAGGATATGATAGCCATTTTATTATGCAAGAGATTGGAGCTATTGTTAAGAATAATACATACACCAAAAACGGAAAAGAAATTAAAATGGACATAAATGCCATACCAAACAATATGGAAAAATATATGTCGTTCATGCTTGGTAACCATCTGACATTCATTGACAGTTTCCAATTCATGAGCTCAAGTTTGGATAAATTAGTCAGCAACTTACCAGCAGAAGCTTTAAAGTATACAAACAAAAGATTCCGAAAAGAAAAATTCAAGCTTATGACACGAAAAGGCATTTATCCGTATGATTACATGGACAGTTTTGAAAAATTCAATAAAACAGAATTACCAACTAAAGAAGAATTTTACAGCATATTGAATAATGAGCATATAAGAGATGAGGATTATAGTCATGCTCAAAAAGTGTGGAATACATTTAAATTACAAACGATGGGCGAATACCACAATCTATATCTTAAGTCTGATATACTTCTATTGGCCGACGTGTTTGAAAACTTCCGTAAAACCTGTCTTAAGTATTATAAACTTGATCCCTGTCACTATTTCACTAGTCCTGGTTTGAGTTGGGATGCTATGTTGAAGATGACCAATATCAAATTGGAACTAATGACTGACATAGATATGTTTCAATTCATTGAAAAAGGCATGAGAGGCGGTATTAGTTATATAGCCAATCGATATGGAAAAGCAAACAACAAATACATGAGAGAATACGATGAGAAAGCGCCGTCAAAGTACATTATGTATCTTGATGCAAATAATTTATACGGTTGGGCTATGTCACAATACCTGCCGACTGGTGGTTTCAAATGGATGACAGATAAACAGATTGACAATATAGATTTAGCCAAATATAATGAAAATAGCGAAAAAGGTTTAATATTAGAAGTTGATCTAGAATACCCGAAAGAGTTGCATGACCTTCATAACGACTACCCATTAGCTGCAGAAAGGGTTTGTGTAAATAAAGATATGCTGTCTGAGTATTGTAAAAAAATAGCTACAAAATATAATATATCGACAGGACTAGTACAAAAATTAATTCCTACTTTAAGCAATAAAGAAAAATATGTTCTGCATTACAGAAACCTGCAGCTGTATCTTGATCTTGGATTGAAAGTAAACAAAGTCCATCGAGTGTTACAATTCAATCAGTCACCTTGGCTCAAACAATACATTAGCTTCAATACACTAAAACGTACTCAAGCGAAAAATTCATTCGAAAAAGATTTCTTCAAACTAATGAATAACTCAGTGTTTGGTAAAACTATGGAAAATATAAGAAAACGTGTTGATGTCAGACTTGTGACTGATGAGAAGAAACTATTGAAGATGGCTTCTAAACCTACTTATGTAAGCAGTAAGATCTTCAACGAAAATCTAGTTGCAGTGCATAAAATAAAGGAAACGCTCACTTTAAACAGGCCGGCATATGTAGGAATGTGTATTCTAGATCTGAGCAAGACATTGATGTATGATTTTCATTATAACTACATAAAAGAAAAGTATGGAGACAAAGCCAAGCTACTCTTTACAGACACAGACAGTCTGACATATGAAATCGAAGCTGAAGATGTGTACCAAGATTTTTGGAATGATAAAGATCGATTTGACAACAGCGACTACTCTGAAAGCTCGCCGTATTTCGATAAGACAAATAAAAAGGTAATCGGTAAATTCAAAGATGAAGCAGCTGGAATACCAATCATAGAATTCATAGGTTTGCGATCAAAAATGTATAGTTACATAAAAGACAACCAGAAAGTAGGAAAAACAGCCAAAGGAATCAAAAAAAATATAATAAAGAACAACATCAAACATGAAGACTACAAAAATGTTTTATTAGAAAATAAACAAATGCAACATACTATGAAAACTATTCGAAGCAGCAAACATCAACTAGGTAGTTATGAAATAAACAAAGTATCACTCAGCTGCTTCGATGACAAAAGATATATATCAACTAATGGAATAGAAAGTTCTGCGTATGGCCATTATTACATTACGCAAGTTATAACATAAGTTCCTCAAAAATGGGCTCGGGTGCAGGCATTTGTTTAGCAGGTACTTGTGGAGGCATCTGTCTAGCATCTGGCTTGGGTGTAGACGTTTCTTGAACATTCGATGCAAGCATTTCTTGAACACGTCGAGATTGTCTTCGTCTTTTTAAGTTCATTTTGAAGTCTGCAGACTCCATTTTTCCTTTTACAACTTGCTTCATCGATCGTCTCTTTCTCTCTGTTATGAGCATTCTTTGATACTCCTCTAATACTTTAATTCGAGCTGCCACATTTCTCTCCTCCGAATAAGTGTCAATACTATCCAAGTTGGTAATGACTTGTGGTAAATCAAAAGAAAATGAATGATGGCTCCCCATGAATGATTCCATTATTAAAATAGAATCTTGAATGTTGTGAGAATAACTCTCACATCTTTTTGAAGCTTCTTCGAGACTTAGAGGCATCTTGGAGGTATAAAAATTCAAGGTCTTGCTATCTTTTGTGAACAGGAAGAAACTTCTGATATTTTTATCAAAATGGAGCAACTTCTGATATTTTTATCAGAAAAAGTAATTTATGGGGACGTTTTTAATTGGTCAATAGAGGTCATACGATATAATGACCTTGGAAAATAGCTGAGTCATTTCCTGTTTTCACCAGACATGTCCAGACTTGTTTCTGAGAAAAACTTCCTGCTTTTACGAGAATTATAAACTTCCTGCAGTCTGGCGTCACGTGACTGAATAATGCGTTTGATACATCATGAGATAAAACATATAGTATCCAAATCCAAATAATTGCGCTCATGTAATAAAATACATATAGTTATCCATAAAATGATTCCATCTGATGGAAAGTAGATATAGAGTTGGTTCGGTAACAGATCATTTTAAGTGATCTGGTACCGCCAACTCTATAACTACTGTTTACTGCTGAGCTTTTGGCACCTCTTCTATGAAGATCCGGGACATTTCTCCCCAGCCCGTGTGCGCGTCGGCACTTTTCACGCTACCACACCTTCCAACCCAGAATCCCACTCGCACCTTTCCTTTGTTAATGTTATTGCAGTGACCTTCAATGTGGCGGTGACGGTGAAGATTGAGCAGGGGGCTTTTGGAAACACTCATGTAGAATACACCGTCAATAGACCCAGGAGAGCTGCACTCGGCGCCATTGAAGGTGAAATACCAGCGGCTACAGCATTGGTCACAGTTGTAAATCCTGAGGTTACCAGCAAAGTAAACATGGAGGGCAGTGTCTGTGTAGTTCTTCATGAAATCACAGTTCTGTAAAATAAAGATAACTGTTGTAAATCAAATATTCCCGCCAGTAAAGAAGGAGAAGCCACTTCACAATAAAACTTTTTAATATCATTCTAGTTGTGGTGTAGTTTATTGTCATGCATACGACAGGGTGAGCATGTTTATATTTAGAGTTTGGCGTTTCTCAGTAAAACATTTTCATGCTATCTATGATATTGTGAATATGTTACATCTTGCTGAATGACAGTGATGCTCACATATATCTCCCCTGAATCTTTGCTGTCCCCCCTTTTCCAGGTGCACTCTTTCCAGTTCATGTGTGAAGACAGCTGAGAAGTTCCACTCTCGCCTTTGTCCCCTCGCTCTCCTTTTTGGCCAGTGGGACCTTGGATCCCAGGTTCTCCTTTTGCTCCTTTCTTTCCTTCAACACCAGGTGGTCCCTGGGGTCCAGTCTTCCCCGGGCTGCCCAGGTCTCCTTTGGCTCCGTCACGTCCATTCCGACCAGGTGCCCCAGGAGACCCCGGCATACCATGTACACCGGGTAGGCCAATTGTCCCGGGTTGTCCTCCATGACAAAATGGAAGAAACTGTTGGATACAGAAATGAAGTCATCACTAGAACTTCCGTAAAAAATCAAGTGACAATACAATAGTGATTGGGCCTTCAGCTACGAAGAAGATGTCACAATATTACTTTTTTGGGTTTATTTCTGTGGTGATTAAAATTAGCAACCTAGGGATTTTGACTTGTGTAACTGGCGTTGACTCAGTCACCTTGACCGTGATCATGTATTTTGTTACAAGCATTTTGTTACATTTTGTTACAAGCTGTCATGATCATTGTAAGCAGTCTTTTTGGTAATTTCTAGATTTTTTTATCCACTTTTGGCCTTCAACTTAACAACATGTTTTAGGGGTTTTCGCAATTTACACAAATTTAAAATAGAACTGCTCGCAGTCTAAACATTGTGAATAAACTTACCTTACTGTCACTTGGTTTGCTACTGCTACTGTTGTCCGTCGCAGAGCATAAAGTGACGAACAGTAAAACCAGTACATATAGCATGATGGACAGCGGAAGCTTTCTACGAGATTGCGCCAAAGAAGTCTTCTTGCCTAAGAAAATGGCGAGAAACAAAGATATTAAATGATCACCAAGGTTTTAATAAAATTGTAGAAAGAAACGACATATTGGTTTGCTTAAAAAAGTGCAATTGGAAATCATTTATAGATTAAATAAATTGTGAAGAATGAATGAATCATTACAAGCGAAATATTACAACCTAAGAACGAATTCCAAAAGTAAACGAAGTTACTATGTTTTCTTGATTTAATCCTAAGAAGGAATTGAGCTCAACCTTATTCAGCTCCATTAGATAAAATGCCTACCTTACTCTTGCTGACTGTAGAAGCGAATTTATACTCAGTTGAAAAAGGTTAAGCTATTTATCCCTCCCGCGATGGCGACTTGACAACTTTCACGTTTTGAAACAAGTTTGCCTGCTGATAACGTGTGAAATGCAAGAATGGATCAAGCATTCTTATTGGTTAGCCATTATTGAAATAGACAAGTTACATGTTTAGTAACAAAAGAACCTTGTCTGGTTTATTTTAATAATTTTCACGCTAAAACAAGCTAAAAAGGGCTGAACACGTGCTTAGCAGAAAACAGGACAAACACAGTTTTTGCTCGCGAACTCAAGACAGTGCTAGCTTGCTACTGGTCAAAGTTTAAGTGAGTGTGATTGAAATTGTGAGCTGCAAATAGGGCGTTTCTAAAAAACCTAAGACTTTCAATTTTAGAGACAACAAAATATTTTGCCTTGCAACGTAAAAATCCATAAATATGTTTTAAATTACTGCATGATTATCGATCTGATCGAGCGGAGACTAATAGCAAAAGTGAAACGATTCATCAAGTGTGACGATGCATACATTGTCTTACAATTTCCTGTCTGAGGTCACAGAAAATTATTGTTAAACGAACGTAACCAAAACAGCCTAAACTGATAGCGTTTTTCATTGCCAACATCTGAATGAAGTGCATAAACAAGATTTTAGATTTAATGACATTACTGAAAACTCCATGATTGATTCTGAATAATTGGTCATTGTTAAATGGTGTTATCAGTATTCGAGATTCAAAAAATTTTCGACCAAGAAATTCAAAAAGTCACAACATTTTTCTCTTCTTCGTTGAATGTCTTTTTTTTCCGGAGAGGTGCACTATTCCGACTTCAAACAGCCATGTAAAAAGTCTGTGGAGTCTGTCACTTTACCTTTAAAGTGACTTTCCTTCGTGGTGCCTTTGTAAATAGAAACAATTATCTGAAGAGTGGAAGAGAAAACAAATATTATTACTTAGCATTAAAACAATAAAGTTGGGCAAAAAGATATAAAAATCTATACCTACATTGTCAGCTTTGCACCCTCCAAAAGTGAAACGGTTAGTTGACAATGGTTTCCTTTTAGCGAGCTTCGCGTCAGAACAAGTTTGTCAGTAGAAGACACAAAAATAATACGAACATTTCTATTGGTTAACAAGATCACGCACAAATTAACCAACCATCAAAGGTCTTTTGTTAAATACCGTTGCTTCTTCTTTTGAAAAAAATTCGCGTTGAAACCTTCTGGCCAAAAATTTTTTCGCTCCGCGGTCGGTTAGCTTTGCAATTCAATGAGGGGTATTTCATTTATTATTTTTTTAATAAGGCTTTCGAAGAATTGCTATGTGTTTAACTGCTTGTCGTTAGCTGCGTTTATTTTAGCTGTGGTCCACTTCATTAAGAGCCATTAAAAATAGCTGAGGTTTTGTTTTCTCCATCTCAAGAAAATGTTTGCTTATTCTAGCTGTACCTCTTTCAATCATTGTTATGCAAGCAAAAATGTTTAACTCAAATGCTTACTTAGCTTATTACACAGTCTAAACTGATGGTTTCCAAGTCCAATAAACCAGGAAATCTGTATGGAAACGCAGGTGCTTTTCATAATCCGAAATGCACTCACTAAATGATCCATGAATACGCTTGTACACATTCTGCTCGAAACAACTGGCTATTTCGCCTACGATTCACGCTAAGTGACCTATTCTGCTAAAAGGTTTGCCAAAATATTGCTATTCTGCCCACGATTTTCAATTCTTCTTTCCTAACAGGTAAAAAACCCATATAATTCTGGAAAATTCTCTATTCTGCCAGATTTTGCCGCGAAAGGCCTAATCAGTAATCTGCTTCTGAAGCCCTATAAGCCCCTATCCTGCACCAAATGTTGCACGCGGAATGTGAATAAGCCGAAAAAAATAATTTCCTAGCTTAAGTTTGACTATCTGCCAAACAGTCGGCTAGTTTGGCTAAATGATGTTGTTCTTGTATTCAGTAACTTTTCTTGCCAATTGCAAATATAGCATACAGTCTTCATACAGCTTCAAGTTGGTGATGGAATCATCTTAGGGACTGAAGCCATCCTGTTCTCGGTATATTATACTTCTCCTGAAGAGCTTTTATTTGATAAGTAAATTTGAGTTTCTGTTACGAAGACAATGGGAACGTCACTGCCTTCAGCAAAACAATTTCGCTGTAACGAGTCAAAAATTGGTCTTCATTCATCCAGCTATAGCTTAAGACAGTATACTCTTTGCCTAAAGCAAGAAAGATAGTTGAATTATTTTTAAGGGAGGCAGCGTGGCCGAGTGGTTAGGGTACTGGACTTCGAGTCCGTGGGTCCCGGGTTCGAATCCCACTCTAAGCACTTCATGGATCTGTTTCACGGCAGTCTCGAGTTCGGTTGCGCTTGTAAATAGTCAACTGGTTTGCCTCACGCCAATTGGGATTCTTAACCATCTTATGTTTCATTTGCAATGTTTGTTTCAGTCGTTTGAGTGGCACGCCTGTAAACTAACTGGTCTGTCGTAAGGTAGTACCGTGGATAGCTAAGCGCGCAGACCATTATAACACCAATTTACAATTTTTCACAATCTACAATTTACGTATCAAAAGAACTAACCTTGTATGTAACTTATCGCTTGGGGTGCTTGTTGCTTGCACAATGAATCAATGAAGAAATCGCATACTTACATCGTCAGCTTCTGTTTTTTAATCTGAACAAATACATTTCTGTTCGTTGTTTGCCAAGCTTTTCCTTCCCTATTTTCGTCAGAACAAGTTTGTAAAACAGCATGCATACAACTTTTACTTTTCTAACTGGCAATCCCATTCGCTAAAACGGCTAGCTCTTTCGTCGCTTTGAATCTTAACTTGTTGATTGCTTAATTCGAAAATTCGTTAATGACTTTGTGAAGAAAATTTGTTTCTTCCTGTAAATACGAAGGCATGTCCCAATTTGCTCCAACTTAAAACAAAATGGTTTCAATTCCTTTCCTCAAAACCTAGTATTGCTTCGCTTTGCTTGTCGCGTTCGACTAACTCTCAAATCTATTGATTTGTGAAATTTGTTTTACAAATTGCAGGAGATTACACAGAACAGGAGTAATGGATGCACCTTGTATTTGACATAGAGCAGAGCACGCCATACTGCAGAGTTGAAAATTTTGCATGTGGCCGGGTTTTACCGATGGCCGATGAATTGTAAATGTGCACGTTGTATTGCGCCTTATTAAATCGTTAAACCCTTGAGAAGTTTCTATTTTAAAATACTGTCAATACATTTCCACCAATGCTTTACTTTTGAAGTACACCCTAGTGAATGAGTTACCAGTGCGTTGAAAAAAAGCTGACTAGAAGTCTCTACTAGAAAGCGAGGGCTATAACCAGAACCGAAATCATCAAACCATTTGCACGCCAACTGAAGACATAAATTATTTACCAATATACACTCTTCTGCCGCGCCTTTCCATTCCTAACGCGTGGAAAATCAACGAACAATGTTCATCCTTGTGAGCCTCGAGTTTAAAGCTTATTTTCTTTAGTTTCTTGCCAGAATCAGTATGAGCATATCAATTGCAATTTTCGCTTATAAATCTCTGCTCTTCGTCAAAGTAAATAACATAAGTATTTTTTCAAATGGGGATAAAATCGCATGAACAGCCAATGGCTGAAAAACCTATGAACCTTACTCATCGTACATTTGTAAACTTTAAATCGATAATTCTAATCAATTTGCTTGTCAAAATTTGCTGTTATTGTTGAGAGAAAGTAAAGCGAAGGAACATTTTTTATAATTTTCCTATATGTGTGGACCACATATTGAGACACTCGAGAAGCAAGGACAAAACAATTTAATCTTCGACACACAGAAATGAAATACTTACACTGCGAGGAAATTTATATAAAAGGCGACTTTTTGCTACTAATACAGGTTTCAGTTTCAAACACGATGCGCCATCCTTTGTTTTGCGTTCATGATTCCATCGAAAATTCAAATACATTATTATAGGAGTACACTAGTAACATATGTAACTTTAATACAAGTAAAAATACTAGGTGACTTGATTGGTGATCTTAGTTGAGCTATGGTCTGGAATATGTAGCCGACGAATACAATAACATGAAAAATCCTCTTCTACACGCGACTGCCGGAACTCGGCTGTGAATGACGAATCCAAAAACACCAATTAGTATGCCATGGCCGACACGTGTTGTTTTTGTCATCTATATCCGTTGAAGTTTGCAATCAAACCAAAGTAGACTTTTTTCCTGGTTATTGTTTTTGCTTTTGGATTCAAGTTGTCTGCGATTAACTCTGACTGATCATGAATCACAATTTCAAAATATCGCTAAGTCTAGTACACAGTGTACTGAATTCCAGAGAATTATGTTTCATGAAGGGAGATAATCAACGTGACTCTTAACTCGATCACAAAACATGACGTTCTGAGTGTTTAAAATTGTTTTAGAACAGAAAGCAATAACAAAAACGGTGAATTTCTTCATATAATATTTCAGATCAGTGAGATGATAACTTTTCACTGTGCGGATTAGGGTGACACTTTTATTTCACTACGGCAAGTTAAGAAGAACTTTCTTTCTTTTTTTTATCTTTCTTTTTTATCTCGCTTTAAAGAGATGTCAAACTTTTTATTTTACCAAACTCATCAAAATTCAAGTTTAGTTTGTCGACATATACCGGCATAGCAGTAGTCGTCGTGCTTCGAATTTTGCAACGAGTTTCTGGCTGAACTGAGCCTAAGATTTCGTTTCTACCGAGAGACCAAACCACAAATAATTTATTATTGGTTGAACCCAGTGGATTTCTTAGCCTCTATGTATGTTTTACCGAATGCAATAAGGAAAGACAGACAAGGAGCCACTGATTGTGTACAATGCATGTTGCACTCGTAGTACTTACCATTTTGACTTCCTGTTTAACTGGCGGCCGCCGGGGGGTTTTCCAGTCTGCCAGTGGGTTCATACATTGAAGCGATGTAAACGAAATGGAGTACTGAAAAAACTAGGGCGGTAGCATCTGAAAAAGGAACTTTAAAAGAAAAGTCAACAAGTAAGGGCAAAAGAAGTATTTTGCTTTGTTCATATACAAGAACGATGAATATTAAGATGTGACAAAACAGAGACTCAGTGGAGTTCGGTTGGTTGGCTCACTCACATTTCTCAACGCAATTAAACGATTTAACTAAGTTACGCACAAAGATTTGAAATGTATTTTTATTTCTGGTCTACTGAGAAACACCCAACACAATAAGAAAAGCGAACGTCCTTCGCTGAGGGATTTGAGTAGAAAGATGGCTATGTCGAATTTTATTAAAGTAAGTCGGTCAGTCAGTGACTCACCGATTCGCGAGCTGCGGCACAGACCTTTGTTCAATTCACTGTTAATAAAATCACGAAACACTGCAATTTGCTCATAATAAGTTCAGTAAATATTCATGTAGTTGGCTTGAACCATTTATCACAGCAATTCCGTTACGCACAAAGATTTGAAATACTACCTCATTTTCTGGTCATTAAATGAAGAAATTTTTTCTTTTTCATGGCAGTAAATAGAAACGGTATTAGAAAGCAACTGCTTTAATTCTTGATCGCTTTTGAAGATCACTGAGGCATCGAATAGCGTGGGGTTTGATGTTTCGATAAATTCGAAAAAGAAATAAAGCTAAGGGGAGTATTTCTCAGTAAAAGGAACCTATAGAAGCTAACGATATTTCTAACAGAAACGTAAAATACCTAAACGATATTTCTAATGTACAGAAAAGGTAAAAAAAAGCTAAACGATCTTTCTATCAGGATAGAAAGAAGGTCTAAGGGGTATTTCAAACATAGAAGTAAAAAGATAAAGAATAGTTATAATAAAAAGGATGCTGGATAAATGTCGACAAGGATCGTGTAAAAAATTGGCATCGACGTTTCGTAGTTCTCTTAGACCTCTCTAGCGTTTTTTGTTGATGTTCTTGTCAGACCACGATTTGGAATAGCATAAGAAGATATTCTTGCGCTGCATTTTGATCTGTTTTCTTTTAAAAAATAAACTTGGAAACCGATTTAAATTTTACTACTGAAAGTAATGCGATTAAACTCATAGCTTTACTTGCAATCCACCGTATATTTTATTAATTTTATAATTTGTTCTACAAGTTTCGCCCCTCTTCAAGAGTCCTCATGCATGTCTTTCACTGCAGATAGAAAAGCCAGTAACAACTCCAGTAATATTTAAAATCATTTTCCATGCCTCGAGCAACAGTTGGTGCTACATTACCACGAGCTATATTATTCTCTTTAACACTTTAAATTCTGCAAAGGAATATATTTTTTGTGAATAACGTACGCGTTCTTTACTTTCCTCCTCATGTAACATTACAGTTGTTTTACAAGTAGACCAGTTCTCTCAAACCGTTTAACATGACATTAAATAAACTAAAAATCATAATATTAATAGTACATCCATATCGCAGAAACTCGCATTGAATACTGAATTGCCTTCGAAAAATATGTTGGCTAGGTTTGATTTTCTAAGTGGATGTTTATATGGAGGAAGGAAGGTCCTAGAAGGCGAAACAACTTTTTGGTCGGGGTGGTTGACGGAAATCCAATGAAATTGTCGGCCTTTAGCACCTGAACGCCCGGCCGCCGCCGTGTTTGTTTTTCTGTCTCTAGTACTACTAGGATCTTCCGAGCGAAGGTAGTTTACATGGTGCTAGGATTCTTCTTCTTCTGTGTCGACTTTAGCTAAAGCGTTCACTCATTCGTTGAGCACAAATTGGCAGACGCCGTGTGTCAGCTTTAGCCGTAACGTCCGCTCGTGTGTCGAGCGCAATTAAGCAGACGCCGTGTGTCGGCTTTAGTTAGAACGTTCGCTCGTTAGACGAGCACAGACTGCCAGAGGCCGTGTGTTAGCTCTGGCTTAAATGTTCGCTCGTGTGTCGAGCACAATTTGGCAGAAGCCGTGTGTCAGCCCTAGTCGGAAAAGTGCGCTCGTGTGTCGAGCGCAAATTGGCAGACGCCGGGTGTCGGCTTTAGCTAAAACTTTTATCGCTCGTGTGGCGAGCACAAATCTACAGTCGCCGTGTGTCGGCTCTCAAGTCAAACGTCCACTCTTTGGTATAACATAATTTGGCTGACGAAATGTGTCGGTTTCTAATAAAATGTTTTTCTCCTACCAAGTATGAGTAATAGCCTTGGTTTATCGCGTTTGTGTGCGAAAAAAGTTTGATAGTTGCCGTATGTCGGCCATTTTCGTGTACGTTTGCCTCTCGAGCGTTTGAAAGGTTATGGAGTTGTTGGAGTGTCGGTTTCCAGTGGAAAGGACATACGCTGTGGATTTGGTTGTCAGTTTATCTCTGGTGTCTAGCGAAAGGCCATTGCCTTAGCTTTGCTTCTTAATTCAGATAGTTTGTGGTTGTCAAGGTTCATTTACTCTTTGCTAAGTTCTGCTAGTGTTTTTTGCCTGTCGTTGTGACATCAATTCAGCACGATTTCCCATCGTTTATGGTGGGCGTTTTCCGCCAGGTATTTTTGTATTGGGTGATTGTGGGTATTGCAGTATTGCAGTATTGTTAAGTTCTTTATAGTTGACTCTTCAAGTTTATGCTTCGGTTTTATTTCATCGCGAGATTTGGTTTCCCCCTGAGTACTTTACCGCGTTTTCTGAGACAAAGAAATTGCAATATTTTATTTTATTGGAAGTGCAAGGTTACTCGTCTTGACCAGATTAGGTCTTTATGCGTGTGGTGTCCCGTTAATTCCTTTCGATTTAGGTGTTTTCAATATAGATCTTCAAAGTTTTATTCTAATCTCGGACGTTTCTAAGAGATTTTCAAATGGCCATTTCAGTCTTGGGATCTCTGGTCGATTATTGGTGACCGCGGCGGCAATAAAACATGCATGATGATTAGTGAATACTAATTCAAATTATGTGTATGATTTGAAAACATTACACGCTTAGGAATTAAGTTCATTTGCGTCGTTCTGGATCTCGCGGAATAGCTGTTCTCCTGGTACATTCCGCGGCAACGTTTTTCAGTTTATTTAGGCCTTACTTCAAATTCTATATATCTTTCTAAGCGCAGTAAAGCGGGTTAATATTTAAATTCCCTGCTAAACGTCCCCAAAGTTATGCAATACCACGCCATCGATCACCCCTTCGCCCCCTCCACTGGCTTAGCCGCGATCAGAAGGGTATTCTCAATTACGCCCTATAATCTGTTTACGACGGATCCCTGGTCAGGCTCGGTTAGTGGGGCTTTCCTTTTTTTCTTTGTTAGCCCAGGTTTTCGCTGAGGAAAATGAGTTGAAGGGCCTCTCCTTTGCTTTCCTTAGGGTACTGTTCGTGGTATTTCTGGGTTTTAGGGGTTTCTGAGTTTTGGGGAAAGGTGTTTTTTCGAGGTTCAACTTCCTTGGTTATTGGCGCCTTTTGGTATAAGCACTTAAGCAGCAAGATGCGCGAGCGGCCGAAGGCCACAATCTTTTCCCAGAACTTAACCACACGAGACAATGAGCGGCATAAGTAATGAATGAGAATGGTATACAATTTTGACACCGCTAGTTCTCATGCGCGAGTTTAACTTGTTTCCTTCGATGATTCACGAAAGAGCGCAGCGGGATTAAGAGCAACCAAAGCAAAACAGAAAATAAAATAAAAAAACTGAACTAAGAGATTAGATGGAATTACATTTAATATATTTTCAGAATAAAATCTTAGATAAAATGGGTAGACTTATTAACAGCTGTGGCATTGGAGAAACAAGCCTCTTGCTACTTTACCCCCTTTGGTACAATTTTTACATGCAAAACTTTCAAATTGCACTTATGTTAAAATTAAATATTCATGTTTTCTCTGTGACTAAAACGCACATTGAGCTGCTTACTTAAATCATCAAATGTGTGAAACATCTAAAACTCATCCCATCGCTTTTCACCCACCTCCTTGGGAGGTCAATGCGTTTGTGCACTGTCTATGTCTGTCTGTCTGTCTTTCGTATTTGCAAAAAAGCCAGCGAATGGGATACTTCCGACTTGTCCTAGAGCAACTATAACTACAATCACTAGCGAATTAAGAATTGACGGTATTTTCCTATCTTCTATATATCAGAAACAGCAATTCTTTTCGATGGAAACAGCAAAATGCAAGAGTACTGACATTTCCCAGGAGCAGTTGTTCTAATTGCGCAAATTAGTCCATCAACTCAATTTTGCGTTCCCACTAGTTATAACCGTGATAAAAATGACGAGTAAAACTGCTTTTAAGAGAAGTTGTGAAGAAAGCCTAGAGGAGGATCAGGACGGCAGGATATCTCTTGAATCTAGACTTACACGAAGTTCTTTTCCGTCTTTGTTGGCTTAATGTTCATAGCGTGTGGGTCACAAGATGTTTACGCACGCATGTGTGTGAGGTAGAAATGTTGAGAACTGTTAATCGTGACAGTCACAGATTCAGTGGTTTTAAGGTAAATATTTGAGGTCTGTTTAATACGAATACAAGCATAATATTGTTGACAAGTCCTTTCAATTTTTAAGTCACTTTTGAAATACTGGAATTGAATTGAACAATACTGTTTTTTTTCGTATATTTTAGAAATTCGCCTTTTAACTCAAGTAAAACAAGACAACCATTTGACGATGTTCCTGGACTTTATTGTTTAACTCTTAAAGCAGCAATGCAGTAACTCTACATGTATAGTTCAAATTATTTTCTACGGTTTTATTGTAAAGCTTTCTGGAAAGTCCAGCGTATCACGTGTGACGTGTTTACTGCTGCGCTTTTGGCACCTCTTCTATGAAGATCCGGGACATTGAATGCCAACCAGTATATGCGTCAGCACTCTTATGGCCAGTGGTACACTTTCCAACCCAGAATCCCACTCGCACCTTTCCCTTGTGAATGTTGTTACAGTGACCTTCAATGTGGCGGTGACGGTGAAGATTGTGCCGGGGGCTTTTGCCTGTTTCCATGTAGAATGCACCGTCAATAGACCCAGGAGAGCTGCACTCGGCGCCATTGAAGGTGAAATACCAGCGGCTACAGCATAGGTCACAGTTGTAAATCCTGAGGTTACCAGCAAAGTAAACGTGGAGGGCAGTGCCTGTGTACTTCTTCACGAAGTTACAGTACTGGAAAATAAAGATAACTGTTGTAAATCAAATATTCCTGCCAGTAAAGAAGGAGAAGCCACTTCACAATAAAAATGAAACGATTCACAAAACTTTTAATATCATTTTTGTTGTGGTGTGGTCTATTGTAATGGATACGACAAGATGAACAGGACTGGTTTATATTTCCTTTTTGGAGTTAATCTTAGTAAAACATTTTCATGCTATTTACGATATTATGAATATGCTACATCCTGCTGAATGACGTAGTGTTGCTTACATATATCTCGCCTGAATCTTTTCCGTCCTCCTTTTTCCAGGCGCACTCCTTCCAGTTCATGTGTGAAGACAGCCGAGGAGTTCCACTGTCGCCTTTGTCCCCTTGTTGTCCCTTTTGGCCGGCGGGACCCTGGATTCCAGTTTCTCCCTTTGCTCCTTTCTTTCCTTCGGCACCAGGGGGTCCCTGGGGTCCAGTCTTCCCCGGGCTGCCCAGGTCTCCTTTAGCTCCGTCACGTCCAGGGGCCCCAGGGAATCCTGGTACTGCTGTTATGTATGTCCATGTACCGGATTGTCCGCTACTGCAGAATGAAGGAGGCTATGTTGGATAGAGAAATCAAATCAATAACAATTTGTTGAACATGCAATTTTCAATAATTTGTTTACCAACTTGTGTCCTTTAAATTAAAAACATGTGCAGGGATTTTCTTCACTGGTACGTCTTTCATCATATTTTTGCATATTTTTTTTACCAACATTGGGCCTTCACCAAAGGAATAAAATTCGCAGTTTGGTTCCCAGCCTCGAGATTTCCACTCCTTTGGCGTCCGTTTGCACATTTTTAAATTTATTTATTTATTTTAGGACTATTTTCGAGCCAAGTTTCGTTATTCATTCGATTTAAAACTGACTTATCTAGAACAAATTTAAATCTTCTTCTGCTCCCTCACCAACCTTACACATGCATGCTGTCTCCGTATCTCTTTTTGCAAGGTTTTTAATGAGGCATCAGTGACTTAGACTTACTTAACCTGCCTGTTGTTCCTCCACAAACTTAGAACTATATTTTATCCTCAGTAGTTTTCGTCCTGGATCTCTTACTTTTTGTGACCCACCTTGGGCCTCCACTGTTAGAAACATTTTTTTAAGGTCTTTGCAATTCACACAGTTTTTGTGTACAATTGTCGCTGTTCTGGGTGCAAATTGTGGATACCTTTAAGCTTTGCGGACTAACCTATAAAGCATGTTATGAGGCAGCTGCTATTTCAATGCAATAAACTTACCTTGTTGTCACGTGGTTTGCTACTGCCTTTGTTGTCCGTCGCAGAGCACAAAGTGATGAGCAGTAAAACCATTACACAAAACATGCTGGTCAGCGAAAACGTTATACGAGATTGCGCTAAGAATATCCTCCAACCCTAGAAAACGAAACGTAAAGAAATTTATAAAATAATGACGAATTGTGGAACAGTTCTTTCTTCATTTATTATTTAGGAAAACATCGTATTGTAGATCAATGAGGGCAATCGCTATTACCTAAAAAAAATTAAACGAAATCGTTTTCTTATTTTATCTACGAACAATGATATGATGGAAGCAATTATGTCAAGAAAATAATATGTGGAGAGAGGTCTCTTTACCCTATTTTATCGGCGAATAACACAATTAGCAAAGAACGAATTGCAGGAAGAAAATGGGGTTAATTTGTCCTCTTGAATGATCGTAAATTTAGTCCCAAAAAGAAATTAAACTAAACTTCATTCAGCTCCATAAGATAAAGTGCCTACCTTACTGCTGTGACTGTGGAAGCAAAATGATACTACATGAAAACAATTAAACTGTTTAGTATCTGCTCTGATGGCGTCTTGGCAACGTTCACGTTAAAACAAGTTTACAAGTTGATTACGTGTACTACACAGGCATACAACAGACATTTTTATTGGTTAGCCAACTTCTAATTAGAACAATTGCATTTTTCCGGTTTGTGTCAATATGTTTCAAGTTAAAACACATTTTCACGCTGATAACATGCAAAATAGGAACTGGTTTTCTGCGCAGTTTTGAACTCTACCACAAGCGTAGTTCTTGCTCGCGTACAGAACAAGAGTCAGTTCTAGCTGTGTTCTTCAGGTTCTTAGTTAAAACATTACAGAGTGTCGTTGAAATTTAGCTTAATTCTGAGCGATAAAAAGGGTTAAACGTGGGTCAATATCCCCAATTCTCCTTGCAATCTCAGATCATTTTGTCCCTACACTCTTTACAGATCATGACAGAAAGGCAGCGTAAACAAATTTAATATAAACTGCCACTAACTTGTATGATTCCGAACTAGTTTTAAAGTGATCTAACTTTTGGTCGACCCGGAATCAGCAAAACTGAAGTAATTCATCAATAGTGAAGATGAATATAGATTTACATTTTCTTGATATTTTTTTTGTGTGGCTACGTATACATTCTTCACTAACAGAAAAAGTCAATGTAAAGAAATTAAACAAACTGCTCCTAAATTGATTATTGTTCACCGTCGACACTTGAATAAAGTGCATAATCACGATGTCAAAAAGTTCTTATAATAACTACGAAAATTAAAAAAAGTAGACTGAGTGTATCTCTTCAAAAGTGATTATCTATATTTCTGGCGAGACGCACTCAACATGAAATCGTCGTGTAAAATGCAAAATGATACATTTACCATTTACAGCTTTGCTTCGGAGTGCCCGGTCTCGGTGGAAACAAAAAATCTAAAAAGTAGGAGAGAAAGGAGTTGTCACTATTATTAAGACTCAAAATGGGAAAGAATTGCAACAAGAAAAGAAAATCCATGCTTACGTTGTCAGCTTTGCTCTCCTAAGAGTGAAACAGTTAACTGAATGAGAGGTTTCCCTTTTTGAGAGTTTCTCGTTAGAACAAGTTTGTTAGTGGACACAAATAATACTATCATTCCTATTGGTAAAGAGATCATACATTAATTGACCAATGACGAGGTGCGTTTTACTAGAACTTCGTTTCTCTATTTGAAATATTATGCGCTAAAATCCCATGCCAAGGTTGCTTTTTGCCAACGGTTTTATTTTTTTTAACCAGTGTTTTGAAGAACTGTTATGTATTAACTGTGTCAGCGTTGTTACAGCGTAGTTGCATTTTTTCTTTCTTCTCTCTGCTCAAAAAAGTGTTCCTTCTCTTTATAATTAGGGCATTAAATGAATTAGTCTTCTGTTTCTTCCCAGAACACTCGCTAAGTCTAGACTGATTTTTTTCAGTAAAAACTTGAGCTAAATGAACCAGGCAATCTGTTCTGAAGCACAGTTGGTTTCCAAGATTTGTGAACTTATATAGCTTCTTACGAAATGCACTAAGGAAATCGTATACAAATAAAGAAAAAGAAAATTCTCGAATCGTTGAATACACTCTGACTGAAGGTGGTTGTGCATTCGACTGTATCACGAACCGGATTCGATCTGACTTCGCTCATTTTTATCGCAAAATACATCATTTCATCGTGTGTGGTCTTCCTTAATTTAAGGCAGCCTCAAGTAATAATGCAACCATATAGAAGCCATTGCTGTCTTGTCCTTTCATATTAGGGGAATGGTAATGATGGTATAGTACTTCTAAGCGAACAGATTAGAGTTTTACTGATATGCCTTCAGCAAATCGAACTCTCAACAAGGTTATAGCGTGCAAAACATTTGGAATTATTTTATTTCACACAACTAAATAACTCGCCAGTTCGCTGTAGCTTCGGGTTAAATTTGTAGGTTTCTTTCTCATCAAATCGAGTAAGAAATGAATAAATAAAACGCACACTTACATCGTCGCTGAGTACTCTGTTACGCGTTGTTTACCATCATTTTCCTCTTTGTTAAATGAGTTTCTTGTCAGAACAAGTTTTTAACACAACGCACACACAAAGTTTTATTTTCTAACCAGTATTGCTCTTGCTCTTGCCTTGATTCGTCCAATAAAACAACGTCTTTTATTACTGGTTTGCTACATCCGTAATAATTTTGTGAGGAGCAGTTTGTTTCTTCCTTTAGATTTAAACGAATGTATTTTCCAAATACCAGGTATTACTTATTTGAGAGATGTACAATAAATGGTTTTAAGTTTTCTCATAGCGAGCAAATAATAATTATTATTTCACCAAGCCGCTCTGCTGATACATGAAAATTGTAACTTGCACGAGATGAAAAGAAGTGATTGATGGTCTTAGCTCTCGGTTTGAATGAGTTTGAAGGAAACTATTCACTTTCTTGAATTTGATTTAAATCAGTGTACATCTGATGTTACTGTAGAGTAACGGTCCGTGGTTGAGTTTTACTGATGGCGTAAATGAGCATCTCCTGTCTCGTTTATTTAACTGTCTTGGCCCTCGGCAAGTTTCCTTACCGGCAAACATGAGAGGGATCAGTACGCTTTTAGCCAAGCAATCGATAATATTGAACTAAGCCGCTTAGCATTTCTAAGTATACCAACTCAGGGCCTGAGTTGTCTGTACGTTGGAAAAGGCTTTAAACCCTGGCAACCCTTTTTTTTGCATTTTATAAGCATTTTTTTTTTCAACAGTTCGACGGATACCTTTAATGAACTTCCACGGATGAATGAAGCTAAATCGAGGGCTACAACCAAGCTGATACCATAAGCCATTTGAACTCAATAAAAATAAATAAATAAAACTGATAAAATAACGAATAACACTACAAATTTACACTCTTCCTAGCTTTGCCAATCCTTTCCAGTGCTTATCGCTGAGGCGTTAAAAACTTGGAAGATCCTAAAGAATTCTGAACAATGCCAACACAAAATTGCTGCAAAACAAAACACACTCAAAATAATTGCAATTTTTGCTTTTAAGGTCTGCTCTTCGTCAGAGTGATAATTATCACAAATTTTCTGTAAAAGGGCATAGAAGCCAATGGACGAAAAATCTTTTTGAACGTTTATTTCGTTGTACGGTTCTGACTTTAAAGCGATGATCAGAAAAGCTAAAGGCCTTGAATGTTTGTGTTCAAGGCTTGTTGCGTTTGGCTTTCTTCCTGTTGAGAGACCAAGGTGAATGAATATTTTCTATGACGAGTCATGACTGAATGCTTATAATTTTCCTTCATGTGTAAAAAAGAGACACTGAAGTACTTGAGCAAAATGAGAGTGAGCGAATTTCGAAATATTTACAAGTCAATGTGACTCGTCACATTAGTAAACATACAAAACATAAATTTCGCTTTGTTAGAGTGGACTTTGCTTACACGACAAGAACATTCCATATTAAAGCCGGTGTTAGTTTCACTGACTAAGTTCTTCAAAAATATTCACCAGCTTTGAACTACGGTCGAGAATTCATCAAACAGTCACAAAGCACTACACCTACACTCAAAAAATTAAACTGCTCTGTTTGTTTTTCTACTCGATGAATACATTAATCTGTACCCATTAACTGTGGTACAAGCAAACTGTTAGCAGATTGTATTATTGCTCTTTAGTGGTCCGAACGCATCGCCGCGAACAATAGCCCTCGACAAGCGAATCATTTTGAAAAAAAAGTTGCGAGAATCTCTGAATTCTCCACTCACAAATGCCAAATTAATCTCGCTATCTACCTTTTAGTTAATTCTGCAAACATTAACTGGTTGTGTTTCTGTCAGTCGCGAACATCAACTGTGATTCTCAATTCAATCGCAAGACTGGAGACCTTTCTTCTGGGTGCAGACGCTAAAAACGGCAAGCAATAGCAACAACAATCCACTTATTTATTATTTTTAGTTCAGATAAATGATAGCCTAAATACATTGCCTCATATAAAGCCTGTTTTCCGAAATTAAACTTAAAATACATTTTTTATTATGCTTAAAAGACAATTCAAATTTGTCAACAAATCGAGCTGATCAATATTCAAATCTAGCAAAGGAAGACGACGAAGGTTTTTATTTATGTACAATGGATACGCTTTAACATTAGTCTGAGATTTGGTATTTGCTTGTTTAAAATACCCCCCCCCCTTCCCCGTGGGACCTATTCATAGATGAAATTTATTTCTCGCATTCTGAAAGTATGCTGCCTCTGTGTAAGTTTTATCGAATACAAGAAGAACAATTATTAAAGCGTTGTTTCCAGCTGATGTATTGATCACTCGCATTTAACCGACCATTTTGATCAAGACTTAATAGCGAATTAACTTGCACTTTATTTTCTTTTTGGCAATTAAGTTTTGCACATCCTTTTTGTGCCACTTAAGCACTAAAGAGATTTTTTTATTATGCTTAAAAGGCAAGACAAAACTTTGTTAACTCATCAAACTCCCTGAGTCAAACGCATCGAAATTCAAATCTAGCGAAGACTGATGACGACCTTTTCCATCGTGTTTATACAGAAGGAATCGACCCAATTGAAATTTCGGAGCCAAGCACCCTTAGGTAATTTACTTTTTGCAGTACTATGTGAGTTTAAATAATGAGCCTCTGTGTATGTATCGATTACAAGGAAGACAACAAACAGAGAAGGAAAGCATTGTTTATAATATATGTGTATTTGCATTACTGACCATTTTGAGTTCATGTTTGATCATCAGTGATTGACTCGGCCGCTTTTCCCGCATACCGACACTCCACTGTTTGAATCGCTAAAGACCAAGTGGAGCGCTCGAGCAACCGGGCCAATGGTATCCGTAAACGAGAAACGTTAAATAAATAAAATCGACAAGAAAAGGAAAAACTGAGGTTGAATAATTTGGAAACGGAGTGTCTGTACATTCGATTTGTATGTTAAAATTTTAAGATAATCGAAATTATAAGCAAAAATTTGAATTGCAATGCAATTTTGTATTCGTCATAACACCCTCTTATAGGCGTGATTCCAGTGATACTTGGCGTCAAAATGAATGCGACTAGATGTACAGTTATTACCATGACAAAAACGAGTGTGTTTTGGGGTGAATAATATTTTTTGTTCGCTTGTGGATGGTTTAGGCCGACTCAAATACATACATTTACTGTGTTTGTAAGTTGACCTACAATGAACACGAAAACTTTTCAATTAGAGATACAAGATAAAAAGCTATAGCTTCGCAGCTTTTAAATCGACGAGCCACTCACCTACTGATTACATGTTAAACAACCTTCTGTTCAAATCCGGTGGACAGCATAGACGCAATCCTCCTCACTGTGCTGTGAAACGTTGACGCTATAACTATCAAGATCTGAACTGAAGATTAGGAATCACTTAAGAAAAAAAAAGCGTTCTAACCTCTCAAAGTCCGCTAAATTTTCTTATAAATCATGATACAAAGCAGTAATAAGAATCTTTCATAATAATTTGGATAATATGCTGCGCGCTTCACAGCAAATAATTATTTAATTCACTGAATATTTTTGACCCAGTTTCGTGTTCCGACTAGTTTGCTATTGACCGTGGTTTCTTTGTTTTCAGCTGTTCGCTTCTGACATTTATGACAAAAGTTTTTAGAACATTTTTTTCTCTATCCAATCGAAACGCTGATTTTCGCTTCTGTGTGTTTATAGCGAAATGAAACACTGAAGTAATTTTAATAGATTTTGGAAGTGAAGTTTGTTTTGTCTAACAATCGCCTCGTTCTTCAAGGATAACAGAATAAGACACTGTATTATCATCCATTTGTAACCAGGAAGTAAAATCGAGATAAAATTAAACTCTCTTGTGGCAATTACTGCGGACAGTACGTAAGATTCCACTGCATGCTTTTCAAAATTCTCAATACGCCACGTGGACCACGCGCGTGTTCTGTCTGTCTCGTGACGGAAATACGCGAGAGTACTGGGACTGGGCTAGCCAGGAAGTATACAGCACGCATGTGAGATGTCAAAGCCTCCTTCGCGCAGAAGTGCAACAAAACTCTGCAACGGTGACGTCAGAGATGGTGTTAGGAAAGCTGATGAGGGGTATTAACAAGCAAGCAGGCTGTCGGTCACCGCACTTTTGTTTTATAGCAGGAGAAGTGAGAAATCGGACTTCACTCTTGAGTCACTGGAATGCTGGGGAAATCCTGTGTATAAATTAATTTAAAGCGTGTATAAAACACCAGAGACAAAACAAACCGATTTTTGATTAATTAGGGCTCCCCTCGTAGTAAAAAGAAAAATGAAAAAAGCGTTTAAGGAGGCAATCTGTGCGTGAATGTTAAGAAAAAAGGATAAGTTTAAGAAAGAAATAAAAGAGGGATTAAGTTTTTGTAACTCACCTTTGTAACTCACCTTTGTAACTCACCTTTAATTCTTTACAATTTTCAATTTTTTTTTTAATTTATCAATTTCCCTCCCCCTTCTCTTACTTCACGTTCACTCTAAAAATCGCGAAAAAAAATTCTCTCAGAACTATGGGAGCTCGTTCTATGATCCTATGATAGCATTTTTGGATTGAATGAAATCTCATGGAGTTAATTAAGAAAAAAGGTTAAAACGTTGGGGAAGAAATGGAACTACGTATATTGCCCCCTTAAAGTTGAATCAGTTTGAGAGTTAACACAAATGGTCGGCTACCGGAGTCACGTCTTGTCGCACTAAAAACGCAAAACTTTTTCAAAATTGCATCAAAGACTTCAACAACTTTTAAAACCCTTTAATCACTTCAGAATTCGAGATCAGGAAAATGTTAGCCAAAAAGTTTCTGAAGCAAATAAAAATAAAACAAGTACCAGCAGGGAGGATGAAGCGGAGACCGATCTCTCATCTACAGCTATTGTTACGATCCCAGGAGCACTGTTGTTTGTAACTGCTGTTTGTTTGTGTGTTTAGTGTACTTGACATTATCAAGCCTCCATTGTCTTGTTAACTGATTGACTAAGGAAAGACCAATGTTTGGACGTACTCGAAAGGGCATTGACGCAACAAATAGCAACTTTCTGGTTAAGTAGGACTTGTGGGAGCACTAGGGAAAAAAGGGGGCGTTCCTCTTCTGGAGGCTCGTTCTTTTTAGTTTCGGCGGGGGCGGGGGGCATTTCAGTTGGTGTTTAAAACCAAATGACCGGCATGTTCGAATCTCACTCCAATTGCTTGTATATTATAAGCAAAAAGCGTAGGATTAAAGTAAAACCCCCTCTTAAGGCTTCTCTCAGCACTCAATTTTTGTGTGGATTTACCATCTGTTACCAAAAAAATATCATCACTTTGAAATTAAAAGCAAAAACATTAAAATGATCTTATATTTAGGATAATATGGAACCCTAAGATAGGGTGATAAGATTATTAGAGGTCTTGAATTATCAGTTTAGCTTAACTTTCGACTCGAGTCTCAGAGCCGTTGCTGCGTTTGTTGTTGTTAGTTCAGGAAGGTTTTTAACTGCTTATATTGACTGAAAACGTTGAGGACTTTCACCATAGTCAATCCTTCTATAACAAACTTTGACAGTAGTATCTTTGATTTTTTTTGATTAAGTACTTGGCTTAACACGAGTGCAAATAGACTATTGTAAACAAAGGCTTGCTTGTTCGGTACAGTGCTATGAAGAGACAAAACTCCACCAATGGTAGGACCTCACCGTGGTGAGTGGCCAGCAGTAATCATGTTCTATATTTCCACGTTGTGAAGAATTTAAACTGACCTTGCGGCAAATGTGACAGTACTTAAAACATAATTACTTGCCTTTTTTGACTCGGAATTGGTTATAAAACTTTCTGTGATTTCTCTTTTTTAAGGCAATTCTTCCATACCATTGTCCTCTGATATCCTATCCTAAAAAATTAAAGATTATGACATGTTTGTCATTTTAATCCTTTTGGTGTCGAATATCAACAATTATGAAGGAATTGGATGATGATGATGATGCTGTTGATGATGCTGATGATGATAATGATGATGATGATGATGATGATGATGATGATGATGATGATCATGATGATGATAATGATGATTATGATGATACAGATGTGAGCTCATAAGATCCAACGTGGCGGTGCTTTGAAAGTGCAAATTACCAAGTAACCACACGATACTCTTGTCCAATTTCTCCACCAAAAAACGGGCGTCAAAATTTCAACGTTTTCTGGCCATTTGATGCAATTAAGTTTTGACAGGTTTCGACCGTGATGATTTTAGATTGTATTCATACTTTTACTACATGATTTGTTTTTGATTAAAAAAATTTGATTTCCTTATTAGGCTATACCACTTGTTTTCATTCATATTTGTTTTCCTCGTATTTGAGGGTGTTTAAAGGAGCTACGTCACGGGCAAAACATCTTGAAAAAATTGGCAAGTTTTTTCAAGTTTGTCATTCCTAATTAACCGGCCGTCGCTGGTGGCGACCGCCGGTTTATAAAATGGACACGGTTTTTCGTGAAAGCAAGTTGGCTTAACGTACGAAGAAAGTGCTGTAAAGCTTGTGGTACGGGTACTCAAGAGCGGTACTGTCTTATATAAGACGCATGCGCATATTAGTCTTCTGAATGTTACCTTCCTATGTTTTTGTCTTTTAATTTACAGTATTTAAGATATGAACTGCGAAGGGTTTTAAGTTTGGGGTTTTTTGTACAGTACAGCCCAAAAATAATGCACGCGCAAGAACTTCTTTTTGCGTCCGCAAGCCGAGAACTCCTTGCGGCTACTTGCAGGATGCCTGCGCTTGAATACTGCAAGCCGCAAGAACGTCTTTGCGTTTAGAAGTTAAAACCGCAAGAACTTCTTTGTGGTAAGATATCTGGACCGCAAGTAAGCGCAAGAACGTCTTTGCGCTAACATCTTAAAAACCCGGAACCCGGAGAAGGTAAAAAAGAGCCCACTTTGTAGCGCAAGGCACGTTCGAAATTGGCTGCCTTTGTATAAACTTGCAATCAGTTGTTTATTTGGTCCCTTGTAAGTTTTTTTCTTCGGTTTAGAATTTTTTATCCGATAAAGAGTTCACTAGGTTCTGAATTTGACACTGGTCGCCTTCTATGTTATTTTTTAACGGCTAGGGAGAAACGAGACTCAAACGAAGCACGCGTATGTTATTGTTTATGTGTCCCGGAGTCCCAGACATGCGGTACGCTTAGCGGCGCGAAAGATTTCGCTCGATTTATTTCACTTAAATGAGGAACAATGGCAAAGCACAGTCCATCAGTCACATTATTAAAGAACCGACATTCACCTGTTCAGTGTTGCTGTACTTCCACCAACATATTAAACTCGGACAAATACTTTTAATTAGTTGCGCTCACACGTGTGAGAAATGAACATGGTCACTCAGATGAGAAGAAATAATACCCGAAGTCTTAATTGGAAAAACACATTATGTTTGTAAAAATAGTTCCACTCATTACGCTGAAGTCGATATCACATTTTAAATCTTCGAAGTAAACCAAAAAAGTCTGAAGGAAACTAAAACTCCGCGATCTGAAAGAAATTCGGCACGTCAATTCTAACCTGAGTAAACACAAATCTGCCGTATGCAAATTTGGTATGATTTGCTTGAATGACATTTTGTAACGCAATGCATGAGCAGTTCTCTAAGCCGTCAAGACAGCAAGCCCCGGGCAGCAAGCTGTGTCGAAAGGCGAATGTGTAGTTGAAATCATATGTCTATGCTATTTCTTCGAGTATCCCTTTTTTGCTGGGAAATTAAACTGGTAAAGATGCAGGGATTCTTGAGGACTTCACCCACGAGATGGCATGACCTCCTGCATGTGTAAGTCTTGTCTTGTCTTGCCTGTCAAAGAAGAGTTCGCGCAGTTTGCCACAATTATAGCTTTTGGACCTTTTTGTTTCTATTTCTTGGATGGAATAAAAAACTGAATTGAGTCAGTTCTGAGTTGAACCCGTATCACTGTATCTGAGACACGCTTAAAAAAATTGTTCATGTTTTGTCATGTGCCGGAGAACATGTTTACCCGGGTGTTTATCTTGCAGTCGGAAAGCTGGCGGATATTCCATTTCGTGATGTGAATTTTCTTCGATACTTCGGTTGTTTGAACATTTGCTTCCTTGATTTTTTGATTAGCCTTGTGAACTTTCGCTTGACTTGGCGAATTGTCGCGCCAACACGCCAACACGCCAACACGCCAACACGGCGAAAAATCGCTCGAAAGTTTGGTGATATTTCAAAGAGAATAGAGCGCGAGATTCGCTCTCATTACTTTTGCAATACCTCACACTAACACGAGCACTACAAGTTTCTTCGGCTGGACCCTCAGTACTTCTTGCGCCTTCTTGTGGCTTGCGGTAACATTAGTAACTTCTTGCGGCTAGATTTTCAACTTCTTGCGTTTCGAATGTTCTTGCGGGTAAACTGCAAAAACCTAGCACTTTCACTTCTTGCGCGGGCTTGCGTGTTCTTGCGGCGCAAGAACTTCTTGCGCCACTTCTTGCGCGTGCATTATTTTTGATAGGATTGAATGCGAAAATAGGATTGAATGCGAAATTGGCTGTGTTTGATCTAGTTAGTGGTTATGGTGAAAATTTTTTTAGCGCAGGAGTTTTTTTTATTGGGATTGACATTTTGAGGGGTGTAAAAATGTGGGAGTCAGAAGGATTTGTGAATGTCAGGAGCATATCACGCTTCTGTGAATGTGATTTGCTTTGAAAGTTGCGTGTTGCGTGAGAGGCAGTTTCCCTTGGCGTTTTATGGGGGGGGGGGTGGTTTGCGAAGTGGATTGTAAGGTTTCTGATTGGCTAACTTGTATTTCGCAGCAGACAAAAAGGACAGTTGCGTTTTGCCGGCGTGGGCTAGGAAGAGAAGGAATTGGTACTAGTATGATGATGCAATATTAGTTGATTGCACCATCAGTACATGATAGTTCTTGTGAACGAAGAGAAATGAGTGTTTATTTGAGGCGAGAAGTTGATACGAAGGAATCGTCATTAATAAGGAGATTAATTAATAAGGCAGGTGTTACGAGTCTTTTTGCATTGAAAGAACGAAAATATCTGAATATTATCGACGGATTTGTGTGGTTTGCGTGTGGTGTTCGCTAAAGGCTACGAGCAGTCTCACTTTCCGTTCAGAGATAGATAGTGAAGGAAAAGAAAAACAGGCGAGTGAGCGCGAAATCGATTGCGGCTCGACAGGCGCGTTAGCTTTCAAAGACGTGGGCGACTTTCGTCCCCGCTCGCTTGTTTACTTTTGCAAGGGGATTACCGGGTTAGCAAACTGGATTTAAACATCACGTCATGAGATATACCTTGACGTGCCCCATACTCTGACGATCTGCTCGAGCTCGTGTTTATCAAGCGTTATATTTTGATTCTACTGCTATGTTCACTGTTTGTATTTAAGGTCTAGGCACAACAGTAAATACTTCGTCGTCCCTGTGTGAGCATTCTCAGTTGTGGACGAATTCATATCGACATTCAACGTTTGAGTGATTTTGCGTTTTTCAGCACAAATAAAGCGATAAGAAAGATAAGCTGAGTCATCAGAGTTTAAACATTACGTCATCCAGTACCGCTATAGTCAAAATATTGTGTCACACAATCACACATTTCGTCACGCCGGTTCGTAAAAAAAGAGGATCGCGCTAACATTTGTGAAACCTAGGGGTGGGGAGGGTCAGAATGGCCGGTTAAAATGCCCAACGGGCTTTCTTGTCCTTCTTAATCTCCCTTAGTTGTAACCATCCTTGTTTAGTTTTGGTTTGTTATCACTTCTTTGGTGTTTTTCTATCTTCGGAAACTATTATTTTGAGCTTTCCTTCAATGAGAAAATAATTTTGTCAGATCAGAAAAATGAATGAAAATGCCGTGACATAGTTCCTTTAAGCTATAGTTGATTAGCTTGTGTGTATAGGTCTGAGTATTGCTTATTGTCTTTTTAATCTTTTGCTTTACGTCACTTACTGATCACAGCATCCGCAACACCAAGAAACTACTAAAAAAGCCATTTGAAGAACGCAGTTGTTCCTGAACTTATTGCTTAACTCACACGGTATAAGTTTGAAACCTGTTGGTATGAACACTTCTGACACAGCAGTGAGGTTATTCTTTGCATACTTTTAGTTATTTTCAGTTGATCATTTCTGACGTGTTTATTGTTGAGCTTTCGGCACCTCTTCTATGAAGATCCGGCACATTTCTGTCCAGCCTGTGAACGCGTCAGCACTCAGGTGGCCATTGTTGCAGTTGCCCACCCAGAACCCCACTCGCACTTTTCCCTTGTGAATGTTGTTACAGTGACCTTCAATGTGGCGGTGATCGACGATGAAGATTCTGTGCAGGGCTTTTGCCAAATCTCATGTAGAATGCACCCTCAATCGGCCCAGGAGAGCTGCACTCGGCGCCATTGAAGGTGAAATACCGCAGCGGCTACAGCAGTTGTCACAGTTGTAAATCCTGAGGTTACCAGCAAAGTAAACATGGAGGGCAGTGTCTGTCTAGTTCTTCATGAAGTCACAGTTCTGTAAAATAACGATAACTGCTATGAGTTAAAATATAACCGCCAGTAAAGAAGGGAAGGCTAGTTCAAAATGAAGATAAAGCATATGACAAGATGCATGTTTATTTATAGTTTTTGGCTTTGTTTGTTTAGCCACGACATGTTCTTGCTATTTATGAATCTGTCAACTGATGAATATAACTCTGGATATTATAACAGTAATCACATGTGGCGAGGAAAGAAAGGAAGGCCAGTCTAAAATAGGATAAAGGGATTCACAAGGGCATTTACGATATTATTAATACCATTTTTCTGAATTACAAAGTAGGGCTTACATATATCTCACCTGAACCTTTTTCGTCCGCCTTTTTCCAGGCGCATTCTTTCCAGTTCATGTGTGAAGACAGCCGAGGAGTTCCACTCTCGCCTTTGTCCCCTCGCTCTCCCTTTTGGCCGGTAGGACCCTGGATCCCAGATTCTCCTTTTGTTCCTTCAATACCAAGTGGTCCCTTGGGTGCAGTCTTCCCCGGGCTCCCAATGTCTCCTTTGGCTCCGTCACTTCCATCACGACCAGGTGCCCCAGGAGCCCTCGGCATTCCATGCGTACCGGGTAGTCCATTTGTCCATTTGTTTTTAATTGTTCAGGTTCACAAAGCCAAGCTAGATTAATTAAAGACCAAGGCATCCCTTTATGTTACACGGTGTTACTCTATCGATAATGGTACATATCTGTCACTCCACTGGAACCCATAACTGCAGTTAGTTCTGTTTAGTCTTTAGTTTCATGGCGTCGTTAGCAGAGACGGCGGAGCGTTTTGAAACATTGGGGGGGGGGGGGAGGCTCATCGTAAGCCAAGCGCATACCCCTATTCAAATTTCCCAAAACGACCTTTGCGTAGTTCGTTTGCACAAGCAAACCTCTTTGCCATCTTAACATTGTCCAGTGCGTCCGAAGTCGATATTTTCGGCACCGAAACGTGGGGAGCTGAGCCCCTCCCTAAATTCTCGTTTGGGGGGGGGAGGGCTACAGCCTCCCTGCCCTCCCCTGCTCCACCGCTTCTGCGTTAGTGAGTCTGGCGAAAAGTGGATTTATCGATGAGTTGATAAGGTATTTAATTGGCCGCCGTGTAAAAGAAATTCAAAAGCTGACGTTTCGAGCGAAAGCCTTCGTCAGAGCGAGTTAGGGTATTGTGGGTTTTTATGTGGTTTACATATTGGACAGTGAAGATACACTATTGGTGAAAACATGGTAACAAAAACATGTTACCCTGCGCGCAGAGATTCATAAACTGTAAACATGGAGGATCGGAGAAATTATGTTTCTTACCTGTGTGTGGCAAACGGCACACAAACATGCCAAAGGAAGTCCAGAGACCACATTCTGATTAGCTCTTCACTTTATAACTTAAATTTGGCGATATTTCTTTACTTTCTGAGATTTTTATTATTAACTTAGTCTTTCGACTGGGACTATTCTTCATTGACACTAGAGTAAAAGTTTTCTGTTTTCTTATTCCACTGTTGAGATTTCGCAAGAACGGATTCGTTAGGTGTTTATGCCAAGGGTGGTACATAATATTCAAATTCGTACCGTAGCGCACCAATTCGGAGACATTTATGTTACTGAGTGAGCTGTTGATGAATCTGTTGTCGTGAAATTTTGTAACTTTAATTTGTTATTTTTTAGACAGCAGGTAACCATTGACATTACTTTTAGCTGTTTTAGTCTTTGACTGACTTAATAATAATATATAGATTTAGCCAAACCTAAAACCGGAGCTCCACATTTTTTTTCGTTGGTATTTATTTAATTTCTGAAAATGCTCTTATTGAATACAAGAAGGGCATTAGCCACCACCGTTGTTCTAACTTACATAAGGGTGCAAAATATATTACAGTTATTCGCTCAAGATACGAGCCCTAGCCTGTGAAGCGAAAGACGCGAGTAGTACTAGTTTGGATAGGCGAAAACAAGAGCTCTCGGGTAAGTGACCACGAAAAAAAAAAGAAAAACCCGAAAGAAAAAAACAGGGCCGCGTATGAGATCATGTGTTCTTCTGGTAGAGCCGTCGCCACAGCTTTTAAGGTACACAGCGTTTAAAGGCAGATTGAATTGAGTTCTTATGACTACTTTTGAACATGCCTCGTCCGCCGTCGGAAGAGGCATTTTGATGGGTCGATCTACTGTCAATCATCGTCAGTTTGGAATTGGAGTCACGCAGAGAGGAAGCAGATAAGTGAGACAAAACAATGCCGAAGGAGCAATCTAGCGAGCGTTAGATTTTTTAAAATCGAAAGATAGAAACGTTGTTTTGAAGTCTGAGTAAAGGCAAGCTGTGAGAAGTCTACAAAAAGGTAAAGATGTCCTGGCTAGTCTGCCTACTGGCTTTAGGAAAAGAATGATTTTTACGGTCTTCGAAATCGCAGAGAGGGAGAGCGGCCGTTCATAGTCTGTGTTTAAACTGCGTTTACTGAAATGGGCGATTTCGCATGCACCTAACAGGTCAAACCACGTGTTCGATTAGCTGATTTAAAATGGTGGATACGAATGAGGGTGCTATTCGGACTGTAATTGTTGAAATCAAATATATTTAATTTCGTCTTACAATGTTGCCATCCACAAGGAAAACTGTGAAATGGAAATTTCATTGGATTGCACTTCGAAAGAATTGTAGAAAACCATACGGCAGAAAAAAAGGGATTGAGGAGTCTACTAGGAAGAAAGGATTTGTAAATTTCACATTGGAGGTATTTTACATTGACTTTCCCGAGCCGAGGAATCCTAGCACGGCACCATTTGTTCTACAAACACAAGATCAGTTGGAATTATAGAACAAACTAAATAAATATATTTGGTTGATTGTTTTCATTTTGACCACTTTTAAGATGCATTGGCTTCAATGGTTCTTGTCTTAAATGTCCCCTCGGGGTAAAAGCTCAATTTTGTTAAGTTCCAATGAACGGATTTTGAGGGACTTTCAGTACGTTGCTTGGTAGACCACACCTCATGGGGTGAAAAAAATTCTTCTCCAATAGTTTTATGCTGAATCGTAGAGTTAGTGGACCATTCGGCGTTTTTTACAATTGAAACTATTTCAGTCGCGACATTAGTTATTCTTAAAAAGGAAAAGTGCACTTACCTAAATCCAAAGCGTACTCTAGTGCAATAATGACTAATGAGACTCCAGTTGAAGGCATATAGCCAGTGTAAACAACTTAAAACTGGATTATTTAGAGCGGTTCACATCTTTGTATTAGCTGTTAAACTGACGGCTGGATTTATGTGTTTTCGATTCGATTCGAGCATGGAATAATATGTACCTGATTTTTTGCAAAAGGTGGAGAGTTTTCCTTAGTTTCGTTAAACAGACATGGATATGGACATAGCTTTTTCGATTTCGACAAATAGTTGTCCTGGAGAATGTAATAATGAGCCAACGACTAATGTACGCGAGAACAGAGGTTTCAAAGTAGAAATCAAATAAGCAAGTCTTACCTTTGTTAGCTTTGTAAATCGATGAAGTGGCTACCTCACCTCTGCAAGCGTGGAACCAGAATGATATCTTTTAAAAAGTTTAACTATTTATTTCTATTATAAACAAATTTTAGTTCGAAACAAGTTTTAAACTTGTTTGAATAAGTCAATCATTCTTATTGGCGGATTTATTTGGGATTTATCCAGTAAACCTGTCATCCTTAACCTGTTCCATTTATTCTAATAACATTCGGAAGAAAAACATGTTCGATCGCACGCAGATTAGGCGCTAGCCCAAAATAGTATTGGAGAATCACAATTTTGGGTTGCGTCTCTAGTAGTAGATGATTCATGGGTCACATTTATAACAGTGTCGTCGGAAACAAGCCAAAGTTTGTTTGGGAAATGGCAAATTTGCAATAACATCCAAACGGTAATTTCAGGGGAAAAAATCATTTGGCCGTACGTGATGATTTTAATGCGGGTCAACGACCCTACTTTGCCTTTTGGCAAAGTTCGCAAAAAACTGAAAGGTGGAGTATTCTTTTAACATCTCAAAGTGTGTCCCAACAACTGTGACGATGGTCCGATGGTACGTTGTCCATTACCACATTTCTCCTTGAAAGAGAAACAACGCAGGAAGATTAAATAAACCCAAACCTAACTGATTCTCAATAAATACACGAGTCGTTAGTTTCACTGGAAACGATTCGTGGTTTATAGAAAACGTGCGCAACACTCAACTTTCATATTAACTCACTGAAATGGTCTTACCACAAACTACACTCGAATTAACCGTATTTAAGATATAGCACACCAGTGAATACTGCTTTTTGCGCCCTCTGATTGCCTACTCATGCTCGGGATTAGCATTCAACATTCACCTCTGAGCGAAGCATTCAGATCACCTCTTGAATTTTTGCCCATTTATCAGAAACCAAAATAACTTTTTAGGGGCTGGCTACTCACTTGTGTTGTAAATACTAAGTGTTGGTCAACGTCCAACATTTGCAGGTATCCACCGTTGAACAAAAATGACTCAAATTGCATGTCGAGTCAAATGGCGTGAAAAAAAGTGGCTATTGTTTTGTATTTTTTCTAGACGTCGGAAGAAACAAACCTTTGGCGCCTTTTTTTAAGGGAAAAGGCTGAGTGGCTTACAGTGATCCTTAAACGAGGGTGCTTCGAGAAATTTTTGAAAACGAAAAAAATATATTCGGAAAAGTATTTTTTACTTTCAGTGATGGCCTTTGTTGTCGTTATAATCTTCCATTACTTTCGGACGTATCCTGAAATGTATTTTTAGCTCTTATTTTATGCAAATTTCAAATTGTCCGGGGAAGTATGCCCCTAGGTGACTCACGCTGAATGTTTTAGATACCTCCCCCTACTACCCCCCCCCCCCCACACACACACACACACCACCCTCATCAGGACTAAAAATTGCTCCGCGGTCCCCAGTGAAATTGTCTTGAACAAGTCATCTGTATACCTGAGTATATCTCGCATACAAGCAGTTTAGCTAGGCGTCTGAATAAGCAAAATATTCTGTGCTTCAAGATTCCCGGTGGACAAGCGTAAGGGGATCTACTTTCGTTGTAGATATAGCTCTTTTATTTTTTTTCAACTCATTCTTTACTTTAATTAACTAACCGATTTATATCAGCTAATGAGGCAAGAAGTGTCATTGGTAGATGGCTGATATACAATTTTGGTTCATACATTTTTTGTGTCGTCTGCCATGAAGGTCTTACCTACATGTACGTGACCGTCGCCTGGTTAGCTGTATTTGCACCAGACTAAAAAAAGGGACGCTCCGGGTTCAAGAACCGCGCGGAAAACAAACCAGGGTCTTGAGACAACTGATAACATCATCCTGACTGTGCTCAACACCCTGCCAGTTCAGATGATAGCGGCATTGGGTTGAAGTTACGCCGCTGGCCTCATGTTTTACATCTGGTCACACGAAATTAGGGTTTACCTCGGTGTAAGAACCTGACAAGATTTTCTTTGTTTGTAAGCTTTTGTTTTGCTGTATGGTATTGTTTAAAATGTTTTGTTTCCTTTGTTTTACGTCATCCGTGAGTTTCACAGGTTCTTACACCGAGGTAAAGCTCGAAATTAGTAAGAAACGTTTAAGAACTGCCTCACTGTTCTAAAAGAGTACGGGGCCAGTCCCCGTGGGAGTTGTGGCTGGGTCTGTTGACAATTTGACTGAGGACCACGCTTAGGTGACTCAACAACCCCATTTTGCCTTTTGGCAAGAAAAACATTCGCAAGAAAAACAGGTTCGATCGCACGCGAATTACGTGCTACGCCCAAAATAGTATTGGGGAGTCGCAGTTTTGAGTTGCGCATTTAAAAGTAGAAGATTCATTGGTCACGTATATAACAGTGTCATCATAATCAAGCAAACGGTTGCTGGAAAAATGGTAAATTTGCAATAATATCCAATAATAATTTCAGGAAAAACAAATCATTTGGCTACGTGATGATTTTAAATGCAGGTAAACAACCCCACTTTGCAAAGTTGGCAAAGTTCACTTTAGGAACTGAAGGCTTGAGTATTCTTTTGACATCTTAAACTGGCAGAGAGGGGCACAATGTGACCAACAACTGTGACGATGGTCGCCAAGTCTTTAGCCACATTTCCCCTTGACAGATAAACAATGCATGAAGATTAAATAATCTCATACAAACCTAACTGATTCTAAATAAATACACAAGTTGTTAGTTTTACAGAAAATGAACTATAATTACGATTCGTGATTTATAGAAAGCGTGCACGGCACTCAACGTGAGCCACTGAAATGGGCTTAACAGAAACTACACTCAAACAAACCGCATTTTGTATAGCCATACCAGTGAATAGTGTTTCACGCGTGCTCTGATTGGCTACTCAATCTAGGGATTAACATTTGGTATTCACCTCCGAGCGAAGCAGTGGTCATCTCTGTTGATTTTTTGCCAATTTATCAGAAGCTTAATAACATTTTGGGAGCTGGCTACTCACTTGTGTTATATACTAAGTGGCGGTCAACAGTTGCGGATGTCTACCGTTCAACAAAACTGAGTCATACTGCATGTCGAGTTCCATGGCGCGAAAACATACCCAAAGTAGCTGATGCGTTGTATTTTTCTAAACATTGAAAGAAACAAACACTTCGGGGGCTCCTTTTAGAGAGCAGGCTGAGTGGCTTATAGTAATCCCTAAGTGAGTTTGCTTCGAGAGATTTTTGAAAAGCAAGAAAAGTTATTAGGATAAGTTTTCTTACTTTCAGTGATGGCTTTTGTTGTCGGTATGATCTTCCATTACTTGCGGACGGTATCCTGAAATTTATTTTTAGCGTTTTTTTTTGTACAAATATCAAATTTTATCGGGAAGTACGCCCCTAGGTGACCCGCGATTGCTTTAGACACCTTCCCACTACTCCCATCAGCTCCCACCGCACTAAACATTGCTACTGCAGTTACCAGTCAAGTTGGTTAAAACAGTTTCAAGATGCGAAGACTCCTGTAAGTAGCTTGGTTAAGGCAAATGATATCTTTTCACTGAGTATACAGGTGTCTTGCATACTGCATTTTCTCGATTAAACGCCGGACCCCGAATAAACGCCCGGTTCAAATAAACGCCGGGTCTACAGGGCCGAGTTTAAAATAAACGCCCCCGGCGTTTATCCGGGGTCCCGGCGTTTATTTGAGGTCCCGGCGTTTATTCGAGATGGGTATATTAAATCAGGATTATGTGTCATGACTGCATACTAGTTCTCTTTCTACCATTATGTTTGAATTTACACACTAATATTCAAACCAAACTACCTTTTACAAAAGTACTTCTTACTAAAACAGATGAAACAAACGACGCATCAGGTATCGTGTCAATCTCTATTAAATCATGGTAGTGAACTTTTCTGCGGGCTTGTACATCAAGCAAGGTTCATCATATCTCGAGGGTCTCTCCAGCGTTTCTCTAGCAAGTTCCTTGCCATTGAATCGTTCCATAATTTTGCCTTTCTCAGAGCTGATAGAGAAAGACCTTGCCACCACCTTGTTCAAAATAGCTTGCACAGTACGTTTGCTGTTGAGCAGTTACCGATACGCTTCCTCCGTGTTTCATGCATGGAGAAACGGAATGTCGAGAAGAGTTCAATCCGGCTGTTTCTGTCAGTGATGTTTTTTTTATAAATAGCTTGGGTGTTACTAAAATAACGAATGGGGAATGGGGAATGGGGAATGAGAAATAGTGGGCAACGGTAATACCTAAAAAAAATTAAGTTGGAGTCTGTGCAGTACGGCAAAGAGACGAGGACTGCACGTAGTAAGCGAAAGATGGAAGGTAAGAATGTTTATCGGTCAGTTTTTCCTGAGATTTTGAAATTATTGAGTTTCTGTTTATTAAAATTAACCAAAACTGTTGAAATGCAGGCAATGAGAGTGACAATAATGTCTAGGATCACTTCTCAACACATGTTGAGAAGTCCTTCGCTGCCGTGTTAATCTATAAAAAAATTTCCATGATGAACATCTGAATTCAGACCCTTGACTGTGTTTGCTGAAAACAAGGGCAAAAACTACTGTAAACGAACACTGTTTGACTGATTACTGCAGAGTTGTTGAGACTGTCTACATAGAGAGGGAAGCCACAGAGCCTGGCAGTAAACTTGTTCCATACTTACAAGTTGTAAGGGGATTGGAGCCTAACAGGTCAAACACGGAAAACGCGTGCCCAGGCGCCAGCGTTTAAGAAGGCCAGGGGGCTTTTAAAACGAGAATAGGCGAGGACATGGAAGTTTTATTATTTATTTCTCTCCCTGAATTAGCCAAATCACTGATGCGCTAAGTTTGGATTTGTAATAATTTCGTGACGTGATTTTTTGTTAGTGATTTTCACTATAACTACACTGAACTGGGGCCATTAACTGGGGTGGGAGAGAGGAAAGTGATGCTTTTTTTTAAAGCGCAAGAGTCAAGCAGGCGCCACTTTGCAATTGGCAGACGTGATATCATGCCTTTGAATGTTTTGTAACACGGCCAACGGAAAATACAAAACACAATGAAGCTGCTCACACTCTTGGTCAGTTTTCCAGCACTTAATTACATGATATAATTTTTAATTTTTTCCGCCGATCACTCAGTAACATTTGCTTTTTCCTACCGTGATGATTCCAAATTGTTTTTTTTTGTCTTTTTTTTTTGCTGGTCATTTTCTCAAAGAGTTTGGGATGCAATTTCTGTTTTTGTCTGTATTCGAAGTGTTTCAACTTCAACCTTAACTTTACATTAACTTCCAGCACACAATAGAATATTTATACCCTGATTCTGGCCATACAAGTGATAAGAGAGAAAGCAAGAGTGCTTTAAATTACATGTGCATTAGAAGTGTGTTTTTCAAGATTAAGACGACCATTCAAGTTAATATTGTTTCTGGACTTTATTGCTTAAATTAATACAGATTGTGTTTCAACTGTCGCTATGATCGCCTCTGAAGTAGCACGGTGCAGAGGAGTAATATTTGAACGCAATGCTAGCTAAATTCATCACGCAAATTGATCTTGTTGTTTCATAGCCTGTTCGAGGCGTTCAGATAGTGGTGCGAGAGCGAAAAATAGCGCAAGCGAAAGAGCGGGAAAAAAAGAAATCTGGTGATACGCCCACAGTAATTGCTGTATGCGGTTTACGTCTTGAGGATAGAATTTCATCAGATGTGTAACAAAATAGCATGACGCTTTGTTCAGTCAAAGTCAAGTTCATTGTTTTGAATCAACAAGACCGATTTGCGCGATGAATTTACCCATCATTACAGTCAAAAATGACTCCTCTGCGCACTGTACTGAAGCAGCAGTGCAGCTTGTTTACATAATTCTAGTTATTTTGTACAGCTTTATTTTCTAAACGCTTTGCAGAAATTCCAGTTGATCACGTGTGACGTGTTCACTGCTGAGCCTTCGACACCTCTTCAATAAAGATCCGGGACATTTCGGCCCAGCCTGTGTGAGCATCAGCATTCTTGTGGCCAGTGTTGCAGTTTCCCACCCAGAATCCCACTCGCACCTTTGCCTTGTGAATGTTATTACAGTGACCTTCAATGTGGCTTCAGTTGTCATGTAGAATACACCGTCAATAGACCCAGGAGAGCTGCACTCGGCGCCATTGAAGGTGAAATACCAGCGGCTACAGCATTGGTCACAGTTATGAATCCTGAGGTTACCAGCAAAATAAACATGGAGGGCAGTGTCTGTGTAGTTCTTCATGAAATCACAGTTCTGTAAAATAACGATAACTGCAATGAATGAAATGTACCCGCCAGCAAAGAAAGGAAGGACAGTTCACAAAAAAGATGAAGCGATTCACAAAAATTTTAATATTGTTCTAGGTTTGGTGTAAGTTCGGTTATAATGCATATGTGAAGATGTGAGCATGTTTCTATGTACTGTTTGGTGTTGTTTACTTATAACAATTTTATGCTATTTATGATATTATTAGATTGCAACATCTTACTTGAGTACAAATGAAGCTTACATATATCTCGCCCGAATCTTTGCTGTCATCTTTTTTCCAGGTGCACTCCTTCCAGTTCATGTGTGAAGACAGCGGCGGAGTACCACTCTCGCCTTTGTCCCCTTGCTCTCCCTTTTGGCCGGTGGGACACTGGATCCCAGGTTCTCCCTTTGCTCCTTTCTTTCCTTCAGCACCAGGTGGTCCCTGGGGTCCAGTCTTCCCCGGGCTGCCCAGGTCTCCTTTGGCTCCGTCACGTCCATCACGACCAGGTGCCCCCGGAGAACCCGGCATGCCATGTGTACCGGGTAGGCCATTTGTCCCGGGTTGTCCGCCAGAACAACATGTACATGGAACAAACTGTGTTGGATACAGTTCGGATATCATCAGTTAAATTGAGATAATTTACCAGAAATTCTTGCAAAACTCTCCGAGATTCAATTTCCTGCTACTAGTGATCTTAATTATTAATTGTAACGATGAAAAGTAAAGCTTTGAAACATTCGATCGGATATCAACATTCAAGTCGAACTAAGACAGAATGAAAGAAAGCCTATTATTACAGATTACTATTACTTTCTTTAACTTGAAGTGGCCAAAGGAACTTAATAACTGCGAGGATCTTCTTCACACTTATTTGGAACTTAAATTGTTGATAATGTTTCTCGGCTTTTGAACAAGCTAAGCCACATTTACATGGAATGTCTTTGATAGACTTAATCAAAAGAAAGGAAATTCCAATCTCCTTTACTTCAACCTCTCCTTTGAGACACCGTCATATTTTGGACACCTCTATGTTACGGACAGTTCGCTTGGTTCGAAACGAGCGAAATTCATATAAACTCTATATCTGTAATACAGACACCTCTATATTACGGACAGTTCGCTTGGTTCCAGAGACCAAAATTCATATAAAACCTACTTCTCTAATACAGACGCCTCTATATTACGGACAGTTCGCTTGGTTCGAAAGAGACCAAACTTCAAATAAAGTCTACCTCTGTAATACAGACATCTCTATATTCTACGGACACTTCATGTGTTTCGAGAAAAAAAAAACGAAAATTTCAAACCCGTAATACATATACCTCTATATTTTCCGTAGTGAAAAAGATTAGCTGTATTCGTTATTTCTTTGTTTGTCAGGTGCACAAAAGACAGACTAGATTCCTTAAAGATCAAGACATCCCTTTAATATGTCGCCTTTCTGAAAATGGTCACACTGCTTTGCCTAGCTATCGCGGCGTTGAACTCTAAAACTCTATCGATAATGGTACGTATCGGTCACGCTAAACCCTTAACTCTAGCTATCCCTGGTTAACTCTACTGAGTTACATGATGTCGTAAGTGAGACCCGAAAACTAGATTTCATCGATAAGTTGGTAAGGTAAATTGACCACGGGTAAAGAAATTCATAAGCGGACGTTTCGTGACGGTTAACCCTTTAGTGAATTAGGGAATTGTGGGTTTTATGTGGTTTACATGTTGAAAAGTGGAGCTACGCTGTTGGTGAAAACATGGCAACAACAACCGCAAGTAACAACTGTTACCTTGCAGAGATTCATAAACTGTAAACATGGTGGATCAGAGAAAATTATGTCTACTTATCATTATTGTTTCTTACGTTCGTGCAGCAACCTGCACTCCAAAATGACAAAGAAAGGCCAAAGACCACAGTCTGATTAGCTCTTCGTGTTATAACTTATGTTTAACCAACCTTGGCTTTTCAGCTTAGAATTTAATTTGGCGGCCTTTTTTATACTTTCCGTCCCCGTGACATTTCTTTACTTTCCCAGTCTTTCGACTGAGATTACTTTATCTCCATTGACACTATGACACTAGAGTAAAAGTTTTCTGATTTCTTATTAAAGGTTCCATTGTTTAGAGTTCGGATTCGCTAGGCGTTTATGCCAAGGGTGGTACATGATATTCGAATTCGTACCGTAGCACACAGACATTTGCCGCGCGGAGTCATTTATATTATTGAGTGACCCGTTAATGAATCCGTTGTCGTTAAATTTTGTAACTTTATTTGTTATTTTTTAGACAGCAGGTAACCATTGACATGTCTTTCAGCTGTTTTAGTCTTTGACTGATTTACAAAAAAGTAGTTGCTATTTCAATATAATGACCTCACCTTGTTGTCAGGTTGGTTACAGTTGCTTTTGTTGTCCGTCGCTGAGCACAAGGTGATCAAGGGTAAAATCAGAATGCAGAACATGGTGGTCAGCGGTCCTCCGATTCCTCTGACCTGAGAATAAAAACAGTTATAAAAAATCAGTTTAAGAAGTGGCAATATATGTGATTGATTTCTTTGTCGTTTAGCTGTCATTTTTGGTAATTTAAGCCTGAAAACGTTCAGTATGAAAATCTTAATAAGTTAAGGTATTTCTTTAAAGACATGACTAGGAATTAACCGAAATGGTGAAGTAATTACAAAAAAAAACTCCATAAATCATGTAACATTTATGCTGCATTTGGGGCAAAATTGTACTCTACATACACTTGGTCTAAACAATTACCTTAAACTATTTTATTTAAACGTGGAATTACAGCTGTTGTGGAAAACCTGAACAAAATAAAGTCGGCTTAAATCTCATCTTAGCATGTTCTTAAAATGATAAATGGTGAAATGATTTCAAAAAAAAACCTCCATAAATGATGTAACATTTATGCTGCATTTGGGGCGAAATTGTACTCTACATACACTTAGTCTAAACAATTACCTTAAGCTATTTTATTTAAACGTGGAATTACAGCTGTTGTGGAAAACTTGACCAAAATAAAGTCGGCCTAAATCTCATCTTAGCATGTTCTTAAAATTATCCAAAAACTCAGCCTCAGTCTGGCGCAACATTCTTACAAAAAAATCTTATAATTACTAAAGGGAGTGTATTGCGATATCTTTTACGCTTTTGGACTGATTCATCAGGTGCAAATTTTCATTGACGAATGTTCTTTGGTAGCTTTTTGTTCCTCTGCCGGCCTCCGAGGTATACAGGGTGCGTGTGTGAAAAATCTCTGTCAAAAGTCTTTGCAGAAAACTGGTTCGCCAAATCTTAAATTTTCTCGTATAGATGTCCAGCTGGCAAAGATTTGTAAAAAAATAGTTCTCAGACCCTTCGTATAAGGACGTTCGCGCAACAATCTTCTACGACACCGATTTTTTTCCCATACTTTGGTTACACTCACACATTACGAATCACTCGTGCCAAAAATGCAAAAACATTTTTTTTTTGGGGGGGGGGGGTCACCGACTTCGTTTCAGAGACAAAGTGCTTTGAAAAATACCCCGATTTAAAAAAAATGGCCCTCGTAACCCGCAGTAGCCTCAATGGTTCTTGTCTAGAGTGTCCCCTCGGGGTAAAAGCTCAAAAATTAAAGAACTCAATTTTGTCAAGTTGCAATGAACGGATCTTGGGGGATTTTCAGTACGTTACTTAGTAGACCACACCTCATGCCAATTAGTATGAATGGTAGATTTCGTGGACTATTTGGCGTTTGTTTTAGATTGAAACTAGTACAGTCGCTACATTTGTAATTCTTCTTAAAAAATCAAAGGGCACTTCTCTTGCAATAATGACAGATGACATTCCAGTTGCAGGTACATAGCCAGTGTAAACAACTTAAAACTGCATGCATTTCGAGACGCGAAGAGAACATAGCCGGATTTGTTGAAGCATCCACCAAAGCTCCTTTCGTGGATCAGGCAGCTCAGATTAGCAGCTCACAGTATTCCTACAGTTTAGGTACAAAAACTGATCCAAACTAAACACAATGGACAACAAAACACAACTCTAACAAACCAAACTGATTCGAAATAAATACACAGATTGTTAGTTTTACAGGAAATGAACTCTAATTACGATTCGTGATTTATAGAAAGCGTGCGCAGCACTCAAATTTCAAATTGAGCCACTGAAACTGGCTTACCAGAACCTACACTCGAATTAACCGCATTAAGTGTAAGCACACCAGTGAATATTGTTTTACGTGCGCTCTGATTGGCTACTCAACCTCGGAATTTGCATTTGGCATTCACCTCTGAGCGAAGCAGTTGTCACCTGTTTTGAATTTTTGCCCATTTATCAGAAACCATAATAACTTTTTAGGAGCAGGCTGCTCACGTGTGTTGTATATACTAAGTGGCGATGAACAGTTGCAGTTATCTATCTACCTTTAAACAAACACGACTTAAAGTGTATGTCGAGTTGCATGGAGCGAAAAAAATTATCCGAAGTGGCCGTTGTGTTGTATTTTTTCTATACATGGAAAGAAATATACCTTTTGGCGGATTCCCTTTTAGGGATCACGCTGAGTGGCTTACAGTAATCCTTAACCCCTTCACTGCTACAAGGACGTACTCAGTACGTCCTGTATCGGTTTACACATGTGCTAGGAGGACGTACTGAGTACGTCCTGTTTTACAAAGTTTGTATCGGAAATCACCCACACAGAAAAACTTGAGAGACGCATATCATTAAACATTTTGGAGAACCCAAAGGGTCTGGTAAGGAATGAGACATTTTGTGAGCAGTACACAACCATAAAACTGATGTTTGTTTTCCTCGTGAGACCCGCCATATTGAATTTATCGAAGGCGTGATTTCTTCTTAAGTCATGTGAAACTTCTTGCGTTTTTTTCGCCCTAAAATGCCTAATTATGAGTAGGTTAGCTGACGCTGACGTTCTAGAAAGAGTATGAGCCTCGTTAGGTGGTGAAAACGAGTTTTTCGACGTTGAATTCGATGATGAGTGAGAAGAACCTGATTGAGATGTTTCTGAGGTTTTTGACTGTAGTTGTTTCATTCATTTTGATGTATAATTAACAATTATCCTGCGAAATCGCGCGGAATATCACCTGATACTTAGCCGACGAGGCCGTAGGCCGAGTTGGCTAAATGACAGGGGATATTCCGCAAGATTGAGCAGGATAATTGTCTTATTATTCAACAAATTCTCATCGAATACAATTTTCAGAATGAGAAAAACTATGGTTCTATGATGAAAAAGGCAAAAGCTAGCAACACATAAGCTTAATAAAAATCAAAACAGAACTTCAAGAAATCGAAGTTCACTACCGTTCAGTTAAAAGGAGTTAAGACTTATTTACAAACTCATGTTTGGAAATGATGTGACAAAGTAAAAAAAATATTGCTAACTTACCGAGAATAAGTCCTCTTCCTGTGGATTAACATCTTTTCAACTTTACAACTTTCCGTGAGCAAGTGTTCTGCTTCGTTCGCAATAGCATTTTGTTGGTTGAGTTCTCACTATTGAAATTCCAAGTCAACCTCTGGATATCTTTGTGAGCTGAGGCAAATACTTGTTGACTTTTTGAGAGCGTTTAATCGTGGAAAGGTTCTTCCAGGGAGTTAAAATTTCCGGAGAACACTGCTAAGACTGCCTCGCTTTTCAAAATGGCCGCCAAACAAGCAATGAAAGAGAATCTGCAGTGCACTTCCAAATATGGTCATTTACGTATATCGCAGGATATCTGTCATGTACGGATGACAGATATTGAAGGCTTCCTTACCATATTTGGGCATAGTGACAATTTGTTGAATAATAAAAGCTGTTAAAACAGCATTTTTAAGCTTTAAAGTACAGTTGTTATCATCCAGCGTCTTTTTTAGATTGTTTTAGTAAATAACCACAAAGTTTTCAAAAATCGTCAATTCTGGCCCGCACAGGAGTGAAAAAATGTGCCGCAACGAAAGGGTTAGACGAGGATGCTTCGAGAAATTGTTGAAAACAAAGAATTTTATTCGGAAAAGTATTTTTTACTTTCAGTGGTGGCCTTTGTTGTCGGTATAATCTTCCGTTACTTTCAGACGTATCCTGAGGACACGCCCCCTACTAACCCTCCCCCCCCCCCCAAAAGACACACACCACCCTCATCAGCGCTAAAAATTACTCCAGGGCCCAAATCAAATTGTCTTGAACAAGTCATCTGTATACCTGAGTATACTGGTGTCTTGCATACAAGCAGTTTAGCTGGGCGTCTGAATAAGCAAGATATTCTGTGCACCAAAAGTCCCGGTGATTTATATCAGGCAATGACACAATTAAGAAATGAATCGCCGCGAGGTGTTCATACAATTTTTGTGTCGTCTGTCATGGAGGTTTTACCTACATTTATTATTCCACTCTTGCGCCATTTTACCATATAAGGTCAAGAGAACGCGCAAAATATGCCACGGTATTACACAGTAAAACCATCTATTGCACTGCAAAATTCATGTTTCACAGGTTTTCTGGCCAATAGACTGAAAAACCAAATTTTGACGTGATTTTGTCAAGTGGAATAATAAATCTATTATTCGATGGCTTAACATATAATACGCGCGGACATTTTGCTCATTGCTCATATTTTTCATCGCCCCTTCGGGGCTCAGTGGAAAAATACTAAGCAACTCGCAAAGTACCCGGGCGTATCATATGTTAAACCATCGAAGAAGATGTATGTACGTCACCGTTGGCTGGTTAGCTGGATTTGCACCAGACTGTGAAGAGGGAGATCCGTGCGCAAAACTAACCAGGGTCTTGAGAGAACTGATAACATCATCCTGGCTGTGCTCAACACCTTTTCTCAGCTCAGATGATTGCGGTATTGGGGCTGACGTTACACCGTTGGCCTCATCTCTTACATCTGGTCACACAAAATCAGTGAAAAACGTTTTAGAACCACCTCACTGTTCGAAAACTGTACGTGACGAGTCCTCCCGGTCGTTGTGGCTCGTCATGTTGACAATTTGAATGAGGACCGTGCCCCTTGGTGACACGACAACTCCACTTTCCCTTTTGGCAAAATTCACTTAAAAACTGAGCATGAAAGCTGGAGTATTGTTTTGACATTCCAAAAGTGGCAGGAAGGGGCCGGACACAATTTGTCCCAACAACTGTGACGATTAACTCTGCCTGTCTGTAGCTACATTTCCTCTCGACTGCAAAACAAAGCAGAGAGAAAATCGAACTCAAACCTAACTGATTCCAAGTAAATATACAAGTTGTTAGTTTCTCTGGTAATTATCTCTAGTTACGATTCCTGATTTATAGAACGCGTGCGCAGTAGTCAACCTTCAAATTGTGCCGCTACAACGAGCTTAGCATAAGCTACACAGACTGTTCATAATAACACTCGAATTAACCGCATTAGTATGTACCATATAGGTAATTTTAGTACAACGCTAAATTCTGGCGTGCTCCCATTGGTCGAAATCGATCACGTGACGCGATAGTCTCTCTTTCTCTCCTCAGCGGGCACCTATCAGCGCATAGTGCCCTTCTTGGCAAATTTCGCTCATTATTTAGCGTTGTACAATAAATCCAATAGAGTTCTTCTGTCTCAGGCCCTATGTGTTGTGAACATCAAATTTCCTCGGGCAACCTATCACACGATAGTGCCTTCAGCAGAAGAACTCTATCGTTTCAATAGCGCTTTTCGCACGCTCTGATTGGCTACTAATAGACTCAGGATAGTACTTGCCATTCACTTTTAACCGAAGTAGCAGTCGCTTAGTTTGAAGTTTTGCCTGTTTATGAAAACATTGGGCCGGTGGCTAATTACTTGTGCGGTATGTATAAAACAGTCATTTACCTCAGTGTCGGTGATTTCAGAACAGTTGCAGATATCTACCTTTAACAATTGCGTTCTTTTTATTCTAAACATGGGATGAAACAAGCCCTTCGGCAAGCTAGCTATAAGCTCCCTTAATTAAGGGATCATGCTCAGCGGCTTTAAAGGCAAAAGATTTTCAAAAGAAATACCCCGTGAAGCTTTTATCCTTTGGTGACGGCTTTTGTTGTCGGTATGAATCTTCGATTACTTACAGTCGTACGAAATGCATCTTTTATCCCATGGAAATATCAAATTATCCGGGTAAGTATGGCCCTTGGTGACTCACGCTAAAATAAACAATAGCTTTACTCACCTTCCCCCTACTTCCATCAGCTCCTGTCAGCAACAAATACAGTCAACTCTCGCCTTCACGAACACCTCGCTATTGCGGAAACCCCGCTATTACGGAAAGGAGCTGAAGTTCCGGGGAATAAGAATTACAGAAAAATACCTCCGCTATTAAGAACTCTCTCTATTACGGACACTAAATCGCGGTCCCGACGGTGTCCGCTATAACGAGAGTTGACTGTATTGCTTCTGCAGTTGCCAGTCAAGTTGGCTAAAACAGTCTCAAGATGCGAAGACGCCTGTTAGTAGGTTGGTTAAGGCAAATGATGTGGTCTTTTCACTGATTATACCAGGTGTGTTGCAAATAAGCAGGTTTATCTACGTGTCAGAATGAATGTGGTGTACACGAAAAAAGGATATTGTAAATATCTTCATTATTTTTCAAAACTAGAGCATTTCTCTCAACTGTGTAAATGCACTGTGTGACCCTAAACGCCTGGAGTCTGGACACATTTTAGGGTTAACCACAGATACTATCATCCTGAAATCAAAAAGAAACAATTCGGCTAATAATCCGTGAATTGACACGCAAGAAGACCGGCCCGTTGTCGTCTTGGCTTCTCGTTCAAAGGGGTTTAATCGCGTGTGGGTAAGCTAGTTGAGAAGTTGAGAAGTTGAGAAGTTGAGAAAACAAGTTGAGAAGTCCCGCGCTGCCGTGATGATTTTATAACAAAAATTTCCGTGGTGAACATTTGAATTTCCCTTGACTGTTTTGCTACAAAACTTACAAGGACAAAGACTACTCACTGTGTCCTGAAACTAAGTCTACATAAGGAGGGAGGCCACAATGCATGGCAGTGCGTTGTTCCATAATTACAAGTTGTGAGGAATTGCCGGGCAGATTTCGTATCGTGTCAGAATAAATGTGGTGTACACGAAAAAAGGGTATTGTAAAATAATTTCATTATTTTTCAAAATTAGAGCATTTCTCTCAACTGTGTTATTAGTCGAATTGTTTCTTTTTGATTTCAGGATGATAGTATCTGTGACTTACCTTAAAATATGTCCAGGCTCCAGGCGTTTAGGGTCACAAAGTGCATTTACACAGTTGAGAGAAATGCTCTAATTTTGAAAAATAATGAAGTTATTTTACAATATCCTTTTTTCGTGTACACCACATTTATTCTGTCAAACACAGAAAACCAAGTGCCCAGGCATGCACTGCCGTTTAAGAAAGCCAGGCGGCTATTGGCACGAGAATAATCAAGATCAAGGAAGCTCTTTTACTTATTTCTCTCCCTGAATTAGCCAAATCCCTAATGTGCTAAGTTTGGATTTCGTGAAATACGCCTAATTGTTTTTAATTATATTGTTTTCATACTGATTAACGTTCTACCTGCTTTTTTCTTATTTCACATGAGATAAAAAGCAACAATGCGACATTTTGTCAGGAATATTTTGTCAGGAGTATTTTCTGAAAGGCATTATATTGTTGAAAAATGTAATACAGATTATTATACCTGCATATCATTATTTCTGGTATTACTAGATTTTTCCCTGTGGCTCGTCAATGGGGGAATGCTTTGCATTTTATGCTCCTCTCGTCACACTCTTGCCCCCATTGCCTGATTTCATATCGTGAGGGACTGGGGCGAATCCGGACTTTTGCGGACAAGCAAAAACAAACATGGCGGCAAAGAAGGCCAGCTGGCACTGGAATTGCTAATTTGTATTCTGTAAGAATTCGTAGAGGTCTGAAGGTGTTGAATATTACACTCTCATGGCGTTTGAAAAGGCACCGAAGAAAGCTCGAGATGCATATTTGGCTGTAATTGGAAGGTCAAATGTGAACTGGAAAAGACACGTTTTGTGCTCAGCTCACTGGAGTTACCCGATGTGAAGTACACAACAAAGAACAAGAAAGAAAGTGTGGACTCGGTACCTTCTGTAACGCCCAGCTGGCACTGGAATTGCGCAGCAGCTCTTTGCACCAATTCCTGGCGCGCTCCGGGGGTTCATTATTACAAATTATGCGAGATTTCGAAAGATAGAGCACTGCAAAACGCCTATGACGAAATCCTGAAAAACAAGCATGTGAATTGGAAACGACATGTCATTTGTTCAGAACATTGGAGCTCGGGAAAGAGAAATTCCATACAGGACTTACCTGACAAATCTTCCTCCGAAAAGTATCTCCAAAACAAACCATCTTTCATACAAACGCCCAAAAGAAAACTCGAGTCAGCAAAACGTAGCCTAGAATTTGAAGGTGATTGTGGAGAACGCAAGAAACCGAGAAGGAAGATAAATAGGTCAGCAGGTAATGATCCAACAGAAGAACTCATTGACGCGATTTCAGGTGAGAATTCAAAGTTAAGAGATCAACTTCTGGAAGTGCAGGAAAAGCTACAACAAAAGGAAAAAGAATGGTCTAAACTTGTTGAAGAAGTAACTACACTCAGAACCGAACGAGAAGAGTACAAAATGAATTTGAGAGAACAAAGTTTTCATATGACAATGTAAAAAAAAAGGGCAAAGTTTTATACATGACTGGGCTTTCCTTACTAGAATTTGATTGCTTATATGAGTGCCTGGAACCATTTTTGCATGTCATGGTTTACCCAGACTGTAAATCTAGTGAAACAAAGCTAGTTTATTATTAAGTTTATTATTATTCAATTTTATAATTAAAATAAAAAGGACTACACTATCCCACAAATAGCAGCAGCTAGTCTGGGCGGGTAGTGTTTACATTAGTATAGAACGAGATAAGCACTAAACAAAGGAATCTGGGCAAAAGAACTGAATTGATGTGTTTCCTGACTGTTTCACGACATGCTCTACATCTTGGGGTCATGGGCTGGATGACCAATACAAGTATATCAACACAGTCACGGTTGTCTGTTGCCTGGTCAGTTTTTCTGGTGACTGTATATGAGAGTATTGACCTTACTCCTCTGCCAGGGGAAATATTGGCCTTCCTGCCAAAGGACTTTTGGGAGGGTGGGTTTGGAAACACCTCTTGCCTGGGGGATGCACAGAAACATGAATTGCCCCATCAGAAAACTTTGATGCGAACAATGTGACATTTAGTCAAATAAATATACAAGAACCACACCACTGGTAAGACCACTGTTTGGATGATCCCCTATGGATCACTGATACAATGTAATGATACATACCCAGGCACTATTACAGATGCTAATACTACAGAGCAATCTGGCGTTCTTGACAAGTTAGAGGAGGGCACCATTACGCTAACTGATAAAGAATTTGGTATAACCGATTTGTGTCTTGCCAAAGGCCTTCATCACAACAGACCACCACTGAAATACAATGCTCAATATGATGAAACTGAGATCAGCAGAAATTTTGACATTGCTACACTCAGGATCTACAATGAAAACTATATTGGTAAAATTAGAGACTGGGCGATATTAAATGCATGCTGGCCCATAAGAAGAATTGATGTTCTTGGCTATGTCCACAAAGTATTTGCACATGTTGTTAACATTCTTAAGAAACCAGTATGCCCAAAAGAACATTAAGATTTCCCGGTCATTGTTTGGTGTAATGCACAACTTTCCTATCTGTAGACACAAATTACATATTTATTGAACTTTATTCCTTTTCATGCCAACAGATTTAAAAGCTAATCACATGTAAAAGGTTATTATATCTTGAGAGAATATACTTCATGTTCTGAAGGTTAGGTCTAATATTAACTTTTGAATCTGAGATTGAGAGGGAAATGATTAACTAACATGCATGTTCTTTGAAACAATTGCAAAGAATTCTTTGTGTAAACTCTCTAGACCACTTCAGGTTATGACTATGCGAAAGAAGGGGGGGGGGGGTGGGTATTCCAGTAAATATCATAGCTACTCCATTAAGTTTACACAAATACTACTATTTTGGTGCTCTTTGCCATATTGTTCACCCAAGACCTAAAATGACGCAAATTCTCAAAGGTTGCCATGTGTCCTAAAACCTGCTCTCCTAATTTGCGTAGGTGGATGTTGCCATCGTGATGCCACTGATCGAAAACTTTTTGCTCTAAGATATGTTCAGTTATGTCCTTTGAGATGTTGAGTAAAAGATCATTTCTTATAATGCAAAAGAAGTTGGAGATATTCTTCTCTGGGAGGTAGGATTGCAAAAATGTGATTTTTCCTCCACTGCAGATCATCTGAAAATTGGTTTGAATTAGATGAGCCCCACTCACTTTTTCTAGTGGTGCTTCAGAGTTCTCAGCCCTAGTTTTAACTTCTACAGAAAATGCCTCTCCAAGCCCATCAAGGCTTGCACCATAATTTGGATCTAACGGATGCTTGAAGAATCTACAGTTTGATACTGAACTCGTTACTAATCAGTTTCACTCTGTCATCAAATAAGACCTCCTTCCGCAATCAAACAGTCAATCAATCATTCACTCGATCAAATGTATGAATGAATGTCCAAGACGTGCGAACTGTGTTAAGATTACCTTCAAAGGCAGCAACCGTTCAATGAGTTCTTCCTTGGTTCCAGATGTCTTAAGTTGAAGTTTGTCGCAACATTTAGACAATGCTTCGCGATCTAAAGATCTAAAGACTCTATTTTTCCCTTTCTGAAGCTCATCCTTTATAAATTCAAAAGTATATTGATATTTCGACGATGCACCGTTGGGAAAATCTTGCAAATTGTTTGTAATTGTTTGCAGCGGCAAAGCGGACGCCATGTTTGTTTTTGCTTGTCCGTGAAAGTCCGGATTCGCCCCAGTCCCTCACGATATGAAATCAGGCAATAGACTCGATTTTTGGAGGCCAAATCCCCTCGAATCTCTACCTCCCTGGAGTTAGGTCAGTGGTGGCCCACTCCTTCAGTCAGAGTGGAGGCCCAACTCCCTCCTCTCTACCCAAGAGTGCTCACAGTGCCCCTGAGAGAAGGGGTGGGCTGTAAGTTTTGTTTTCTTGACACTCCAGGGATTCATGGGCTAAAATATTAACTGAGCACTTTGCCACCCACTTCCCCATTTTCAGCCACACAACGTTGCTGTTGTCCTTATTTTAAGAAAAACAAGGGGAAGTTGATTAAAAATGGTTAAGATTTTAAATTGAATTTGGGATGTGATTTTTGTTTTTATCCGTGTGGGAAATTTTTTCGTTAGAATAAAGTTTAAAATAAGGCAGCCATCCAAGTTCATGTTGCCACTGGACTTAAATGCTTTTGTTACGCACTGAGTTTCAAAACTGCCAGTATGACCACTGTCAGTGAAGCAGAAGAGCAGTTTTTCTACATATTTCTAGTTATTTCTGCAGTTTTACTTTCTAAAAGATTTTTAAAATTTTCAGCTGATCGCTTGTGATGTGTTTACTGCTGAGGCTTTGGCACCTCTTCTATGAAGATCCGGGACATTTCGGCCCAGCCTGTGTCAGCGTCACCACTCTTGTACCCTGTGTTGCATTTTCCAACCCAAAATCCCACCCCCACCTTTCCTTTGTTAATGTTATAGCAGTGACCTTCAATGTGGCGATGACGATGAAGATTCTGTAGGGGGCGTCTGCCTGTTTGCATGTAGATTGCACCCTCAATTGGCCCAGGAGAGCTGCACTCAGCGCCATTGAAGGTAAAATACCAGCGGTTACAGCATTGGTCACAGTTGTAAATCCTGAGGTTACCAGCAAAGTAGACATGGAGGGCAGTGTCTGTGTAGTTCTTCATGAAGTCACAGGTCTGTTGAGTAAAGATAACTGTCATAAATTAGCCCAAAATTCGACTGCCATTATCTGCGGCATCTGAAAAGAAGGAATGGTTAGGTTGAAAAAATAAGGCTGAAAGGGGTTAACAACGTTTGAAAAACACTTTTCTATGTTGCTTAGTTACAATGTTTCTTTGTAGAGTTAACCGTGTCAATCAGATGGTAAACATGGTAAGGCACTTACATATATCTGGCCTGAATCTCTCCCGTCCACCTTTTTCCAGGTGCACTCTTTCCAGTTCATGTGTGAAGACAGCCGAGGAGTATCACTGTCGCCTTTGTCCCCTCGCTCTCCTTTTTGGCCGGTGGGACCCTGAATCCCAGGTTCTCCTTTTGCTCCTTTCTTTCCTTCAACACCAGGTAGTCCCTGGGGTCCAGTCTTCCCCGGACTGCCCAGGTCTCCTTTGGTTCCGTCACGTCCATCACGACCAGGTGTCCCAGGAGATCCCGGCATACCATGTGCACCGGGTAGGCCATTTGTCCCGGGTTGTCCTCCGTAACAACATGGAAAAAACTATTGGATACAGAAATTAAATCATCCTTAGAACTTTCGTGAAAAATCAAGTGAAAAATTGTTACCAAAATGTCTGAAAGTGATGTAGTCAACATTGACATTTAGTCTTACTAGGGGACCAGTCATTTTTGATCGCCTGAGGGAGGGGGGGGGGGTCAGAGGATTTTGGTAGAAAACCAGCTTAAAATATCTGACCCCCCCTCAAGCAATGGTCATATTTTCAAGCACCCCTCACATGGACACCAATTTTTTTTTGTACACCCCTCTCCCCAACCACTTTGCTCCACAATACAAGGTAATATACACCAATCATTTCCTTGGCCGTTGTTTGTCGGTTCTTATACTATGTACGTTTTCCATGTCCAAATGCGTGAAACGTCTGCTGGAAAATTTAGACTCAAACCGCTTCATGGAAAACTGAAAACAACTTTCAATTAAGCTTAAAACTCACAAATACAATACAGGATCCAAATCTGGCATAATGTTTGATATTGAAATCAACAAAAACTTTTCTCACCATTTTTGAACCTGATTTTACGGTTCTTGATGTCCATGCCTATGATGCAAAATTGTGGGAAAAAAGCCATACAAAGGGCTAAAGCCTGGAAGCCTAGAGTGCGCCAACACTATAGGTAGCAGCCATGAGAGGGGGACCAAGACTAGATCATGATCAAACCACCGAATTGGCTGAAAATGCATCTAAAACTGCCACTCGCTAGGAAACGTATTAATTTATACTCACTACAAATGACCCAAATTTCTAAAGCTGAAGTTATCATGGCATAAATCTCTGAAACTTGTCGTCGTGCTATAAGATGAAAACAAAAGGGTCCAATTTCACACACTCCCTTTCCTTGTTAGCTTTACTAAGAGATCCCCCCTTTTGTTAAACGTGAAATCAAGTGAACTTCTCCAAAATCCTCAGGCGATAAATAATGATCGGTCCGTAAAGTGTTTCTAACTGTTGTTTCCTCCTCAGCACCTTCATCTGACAAATATGTACAGTGATTTTTGTCATTTACAACAGAACCGACATGTCTTTTACCACATTTCGCTTTTGCGTTATGCATAATGCATTTTGGATTTTTTAAAGGGTTTTTTACATCCCAACTGTGCATTTTTCTTCACTGCCACTGACGAGTAAATCTCTATATTTCAATGTGACATGTTTCACTAATGTCTCAAGCAAATAAACCCTCTTTTTTACGTTAACGTTAATAATTTACCTTTTTCGGGAGCATATACTTTTTCGAGATTTTAAAAAATTAAAACAGATTTTAATATAACTTTCTTTAAGAGTTATATTTAGAATAATAATAATAATAATAATAATAATAATTATCATCATCATTATTATTATCATTATTATTAGTTATTATTATTATTATTATTATTATTATTATTATTATTATTCCTTACAAACCTTGGGCCTTCAGCTAAGAAGAAGTTACTTAGTTTTTTGGTTTATTTCAGTGGTGATTTAAATTGCCAACCTGGGGCTATTGATGTAAGCAATTTGTTTGGTAACTTCTAGATTTTCTTTTTCCACTTCAGTTTTGGCTTTCAACTTATATGTTTTAGAGGTTTTTGGAATTAATGCAAATAATAGAACTGCTTGCGGTATAAATATAGCGAATAAACTTACCTTATTGACACGTGGTTTGCTACTGCTACTGTTGTCCGTCGCAGAACATAAAGTGACGAACAGTAAAACCAGTACATATAACATGATGGTCAGCGGAAACTTTCTACGAGATTGCGCCAAGGATGTCCTCTGCCTAACAAAATGGAAAGAACGAAGATTTTAAATGATAGTCAAGGTTTAACTAAAATTATGTCAAATTGTGAGACTGGTTTCTTTTGTGATTCAAAAAAATCACTGGGCTGTAAAATGGACGAAATATTTGTTTGCTAACAGAGAGTGCGATTGGAAATAAAATATAGATAAGAAAATGTGAAAAAGTACTATTACAAGGAAAACGTTACAACCTAAGAAGGAATTCTAAAAGAAAACGAAGTTACTATGTCTTCTTGATTGTTTATAAACTTAATCCTGGGAAAGAATTGAACTAAACCTCATTCAGCTCCATAAGATAAAATGCCTACCTTACTCTTGCTGACTGTAGAAGCAAAATGACACTCAGTCATGGAAAATGGTTAAGCTTTTTATCTCTCCTGCGATGACCAATTGACAACTTTCACGTTTCAAAACAAGTTTTCCTGCTGACAACGTGTGAATTGCAAGAATAGATTAAGCATTCTTATTGGTTAGTCAATTTCGAAATAGACGAGTTACATGTTTAGTATCAATGGAAACTTTGTCCGGTTTATTTTAATACGTTTCACGCTAAAACAAGTCAGAACGCTGATCACGTGCTAAACAGAAAATAGGACAAACAGTTTTTACTCGAGAACACAAGACACGCAGTGTTAGCTGTGTTACTGGTCAAAGCTTAACTAAGTATGATTTAAATTTTGAGCTGCAAATAGTATAAAAATTCTCAAGACTTTCAATTTTAGAGACAACAAAATATTTCGCCGTATTTCTCTTTGCAAAGTAAAACCCAAAATATGTTTTAAATTGCTGCATGATTATCGTAACGACCACTAAAGTAGGTTTAACACCCGCAAGTTACTTGCAATGTGAAAACAATTTGCTAATGAGTTTAGAGTATGATTTTAACATTGAATCAATGGAGACTAATAGCAAAACTGAAACGATTCTTCAGTTGTAACGATGCATGTATTTTCTTAAAACCTTTGCTGTCTGAGGTCACATAATGTTGAACAAACGTAACCTAAACATCCTAAACTGATAGCGTTTTTAACTGTCAACATCTGAATGAAGCGCATAAACACGATTTTAGTTTTAGTGATATTACTGGAAACATGCTACAGAAGAACGGAGCACTCCATGGGTGATGCTCAATAATTGGTTATTGTTAAACGGAGTTATCATATACGCGAGATTCAAAAAGTTTTGAATTAAGAAATTCAAAAAGTCCCCATATTTGGCTCTTCTTCGCTAATGTTTTTTCGGCGAGGTCCACAGTGTTCTGACCTCAAACCGTCATGTAAAAAGTCTATGCAATAATACATTTACCTTTGAAGCAACTTTCCTTCGCGGCCCTTCGTTTAAATGGAAACAATTATCTGAAGAGTGGAAGAGAAAACGAATATTATTACTTAGAATTAAAATGACTAAGGTTGGCAAAAAGAAATAAAAAGCTATACCTACATTGTCAGCTTTGCACTAACCAAAAGTGAAACAATTAGTTAACAGTATTTTCTATTTTATCAAGTTTCGCGTCCGAACAAGTTTGTCAGTAGAAGACACACAAATAATACGATCATTTTCATTGGTTGACGAGATCACGCACAAATTGACCGATGACCAAAGGTCTTTCGTTAGATATTGGCTTCTTCTTTTGAAAAAATTCGCGTTGAAACCTTCTGGCTAAATCTCTCTGTCAATTGAATGAGGAGTATTTTATTTATTATTTTTTTCAACAAGGCTTTCGAAGAATTGCTGTGTGTTTGACTGTTTGTCGTTAGCTGCATTTATTTTAGCTGTGGTCAATTTCAAAACCAGCCATAAAATCATCGCAGGACACAGTAACTTTCAAATGCTCGAAATGTTTCTACTTTGCTTTTTTCACAGTATAAGCTGATGGTTTCCAAGTCCAATAAACCAGGAAATCTGTATGGAAACGCATTTGCTGTTCATGATATGAACCCTAGCGTGCTCCCGAAATGCACTCACTAAATGATTCGCGAATAGGCTTGTTCACATTCTGCTAAAAAAAAAACAGGCTATTTTACCCGACCATTCTGCACGCTGAGAGACCTATTTTGCTTAAAAGTTTACCAAAAACATTGCTATTCTGCACGATTTTTCTCAAAATAAAAAAAAGCTTTCCTAACACACGAAGATTGGAAGGCATTGTATTGTATGTTAGCGAAGTTAAACACTAACCTTATAAAGTAGTCGCCTTCAGTTTCTCGCGCGCGACTCGGTAATAAAGCCATCATACCCACGATTTCTTTCCTTACAGACAAAAATTCTGCCGAATTTAGCCGCACAAGGTCTATTCTAGTCCTGAAGCCCTATAAGCCCCTATTTCGCACGAAATTTTGCAGGCAGAATGTGAACAAGCCAAAATAAAATTGTCCTAGCACTGTCACGCTTACGTTTTTTGTAATTCGACTTTAATTCAGACGTTGTTTGACTTTCTGCCAAACAGTCGACTAGTTTGGCTGAATGATGTTCTATTTGTATTCCGCAGTAACTTTTCTTGCCAAATATAGCATACAGTCTTCCTTACTGCAGCCTCAAGTCGGTAATGAGATAATCTTAGGAGCCAATGCCATCCTGTTCTTGGTATAATACTTTTATTTGATAAGTAAATTTTAGTTTAGCAAAACAAATTTTTCGTGTAACAGTCGAAAATTGGTTTTCATTCATTCAGCTTTAATTATCTCAAGAATACTTTTTGGCTAAAGAAAGGGAGATAGTTAAATTATTTCATTTCACGTATCAAAAGAACTAACTTTGTAGGTAACTTATCGCTTGCGTTGCTTGTTGAGAGTGATGATAAAAAGCTAAACAACAGATCTAGAAAAGATAAAAAAGAACTGATAAATTTAATACCGCTTTGAACAATGAATGAATCAATAAAAGAATTGCATACTTACAACGTCAGTTTCAGTTTTGTTTGTGTGAATCTGAAAAAAATATCTATATATTTCTGTTCGTTGTTTGCCAGGCTTTTCCTTCCCTATTTGAATAAGCCTCTCGTCAAAACGTGTTTGTAAAACAGCACGCAAACTAATTTAACTTTTCTAGCCACTAATTCTATTCGCTAAAAGGGTTTGCATTTCGTCGAATAAAGTCTTTTATGTCTGTCTTGCTTAATTTGTAATGATTTTGTGAAGAAAATTTTGTTCCTTGTATTTGACATACAGCAGAGCACGCCATACTGCAGAGTAGAAAATTTTGCACGTGGCCGGGTTTCAGTGATGGCCGTGCGCCTAAATCGTGTTAATTGTTCTCGTTTTCGTAGTTTAAGACCCTTGAGAATTTTTCCTTTTCTAATTTAAAACACAGGAATACACTGGATCGCTTTGAAAACATTGATCTCTGCCAGTTAATATTCCAATTTAGTGTTTTACTTTTGACTGCCGGAATGAGTTGCCAGTGCATTGAAAAAACGCTGAGCACTAGAAAGCCTTCTCATTTTCAACAGTTTGCGGATTCCACTGTACAGACCTGCGCACAGTGAGCGACGCAAAGGAAAGCAAAGGTTTGTTTCAGCAGCAAACTAGAGAGCTGTAACCATAACTGGAACGATCAGACAATTTGCATGCATGCCTACTAAAAATGAAGTAATAAAATCCTAAGCTATTTCCAATCCTTGCTTGACGCTAAGCCGTGGAAAATTAAATCGAAGAACAATATTCATCCTTGCTTTCCTCAAGTCTGGCAGTTAATTTTGATACGTTTCCTACCAGAATCAGTTTGTGCTGGCAATTAATTGCAATTTACGCTTAAAAACACTACTCTTTGTCAGAGTGAATTATGATATATTTTATTTACACTCTTTATTATAAGAACGTCTAATTTTGCGGCTGAGGCTGAACCGAAACTGAATGTTCTTATTTTTTTTTTCACGTTTTGAGCCTAAAACGTTCTTAGCATGTTCTTAAGTTACCTGGTATAGAATTTCAGAAAACTGATATAAACGTGACCAGGAAACCTTAAAACGACCATTGTACGCTGTATTATGTCAAATTTATTTGACGTACATACTGTTGTTGTTTTTTCATCTCAGGAAATTCTCTCTATTACTCTTCCACAATGGGGAAGGCCAAGAAAATATAACCTGAGCTCTACATTGAAAATAAATAAATTAATTAATTAATTAATTAATAAATAAGATAAAGAAAATGTGATTCAATAGAAATTCATGTTGTTACTATGTGTTTTTAGGTCGATGCAAAAACGGATGCAGATGAATGCTTTGTCTTTTAGTCTCAGCTCGGGTATATCTTAGTATGTTCTTAAAATCTGGGTCATTTTCAGCCTCAACGTTCCTATAAAAAAGGTTTTTATAAAAAAAAAAGAGTGTAATGAAAAGGAAAAGCACATGAAGAGCCAATGGCTGAAAAACCTATGAACTTAACCCATCGTATATTTCTTAACTTGCTTGTGCTTGCACTCGTCACATGAATCAAAGTAGAAAACAAATCTTGCAGTTAGTTCGATTAAGAGATACCTCATAAAATGAACTGGGTTTCCTTCTGATCAAAACGTTACCTACACGGCGAGGAAATTTATATAAAAGCCGATTTCATGTTACTTATGCAGGTTTTTCAAACACGACTCGCCATCCTTTGATTTGCGGTATGGAAAGTTGAATTAGTTGAATTACGGCCGCGATTCGTAGCTCACGAATACAATAATATTATGAAAATTCCTCCTCTGCACGCGACGGCGAACTCGGCTACAAATGAAAATCCGAAACACCCTGATCCGTAAACACCAATAAGTACGTAATGGCCGACTCGCCTTGCTATTAGTCATCCATATCCATTGAATTTTGCAGTCAATGCAAAGTAAGCTTTTGTTTTCTTGGTTTTTGTTTCTCCTTTTGTCCTCCAGGTTGTCTGCGTGCAACTCTGGATTCTCCCGACCGCTCATAAATTACTGAATTTTTAAAAAACACTATCCACAATCCAGTGAGTTCTAGAGAATTATGTTTCATGAATGGAGATTAATTCTTAACTCGATCATAAAACTTGATGTTCTGAGTGTTTGAGATTGTTTTAGAACAGGAAGCAATAATAGAAACAGTAAATTAACAAACAAATTACATTTCTTTTACTGTGAGGATTTGGGTGGCACTTTTATTTATCCATGACAATTTAGGCAGGATTTTTTTTTATTATACCTTAAGGAGAGTATCAGTTATGCGTTAAGGAAGAGACAAACCTTTCTACTTCATCAAGCTCATCAAAATTCAAATTTATTTTGTTGATATAGCAGTAGCAGTCGAGATTCAAATTGTGCAACTTGAAATGCCTGACTGAACTGAGCTTGATATTTCGTTTACACCGAGTGATCCACCATGAATAATTTATTATTACTAGCACGCTATGAGTTCCCTAGCTTCTGTGTATGTTTTATCACGGGAATACAAGAAGGACAAACATTGATTGTGCACATCACATGTTGCAATCGTATCACTTACCATTTTGACTTCCTGTTTGATCCAGTGCATGATTCGACCGGTTTTCCCAATCTCTTAGTTGGCACTTTGAATCGATATGAACAAAATGAAGCGCAGAAAAAACCAGGGCGATAGCATCTGAAAAAAGAACTTTAAGTGAAACATCAACAAGAAAAAGGGAAAGAAAAAGTATATTTTGCCTTGTTTACAGGAACGATGAATATTAACTTGAAAATGTAAGGAAACAGAGCTACTTTGTTTTCGGTTTGTTGGTTCATTCGCACATTTCTCAACACAATTAAAGATCTATCTACAGATTACACACAAAAATTTGAAATGCAATTTCATTTTCTAGACTACCTAGAAACACTCAACACTATAAGAAAAGCGAACGTTTGAGGTAATTCGGTCAGTCAGACACTGACTCACGCACCGATTCGCGAGCTGCGGCACAGACGTTTGTGCTTTGTTAAATTCATTGTTAATAAAATTACAAAACACAGTAATTCGCTTATAATAATGTCAGTAAATATTCACGTATTTAGCTTAAACAATTTATCATAGTAATTCCGTTTTCAATTCTCTAAAGTCAGTCAGTTTTATCGAAGTTTACCGAACGTTAAATTGCAAGCATCTGTCATGATCTAAAGAACTAGGAAAACACTTTTGTACGAAAAGAAAAGGATTAGCGCTCTTACCTCTGGCTGAAGTTCCTGTAAAATTTTCAGTCTTACAAATCATGATACAAAGCCGTAATAAGAATCTTTCATAATAACTTCGACAATGTACTAACCGTTTCATAGCAAATAATGATCTGATTTACCGATTATTTTGTTGCTCTAGTATCGTGTTCTAACTAGTTTGTTATTCACCGTGGCTCCATTGTGATCAAAAGTTCATTTCTGACGTTTGTGACAAAGGCTTTGTGACATTTCTTTCTCTCCTATATCTAATCGAAATGCTAATTTTTGTTTTCGTGTGTTTCGAGGGAGAATGGAAAAGCTTTATGAACACTTCACTACAGTATCAAATATTATCCAGTTGTAACCAAATGTTTATCGAACAAACAAATAAAAAAAATTGTAATCGCTCGTGGGAACAACTGAACACGGAGATTTGACTCAATGTTTTTCTTTTTTCCTTTCTTTAATCCCCCCACGTAAACAGATTGATATTAATCTTTTATATCGAGACTCAAGTTCCATTTATATAAACTGGTAAATGAACTTGTTTCCGGGCATATTTATATGTGTGATTAACTGAAAGAACGTGGGCCCAAGTTTCGTAAGATAAGTGAATAAATAATTTCAAACTGACACTAATCAATGTAAAGTGCCATTAAGTTGTTTGATTTTTTAAAAATATATTAAATATCTCGCAGACCTATTTTTACATTTACTTGAAAAGTGATTGAATCATGCAAGGAAAATCATTTTAATCGTTAATCGTTTTAAAAAGCAACGAAGCCTTAAATCTGCTCGAGAAAACCTTTCCTCGTGCAAGATTGTAAGAGATGTCTTTGACGATCGTGGATATTGAAAATATGGGTGAATGAGTTTGATTGATAGAAATCTATAAACAGTCCTTATATTATTCTATTTTCGTCGACTTAAATTAAAGCGACCATTAGAAATATAGTTTAGGGTAAACTGCGTAAGATAGTGGTTAATTGCTTAGAAATACTTCGTTTTAAAACGTTTTGCTTTCTGTAACTACAGAGACAAAACTGCCAACAGGCGTGTGACTTAACGTGTCAGACTCACTGACGTGTGGAAATGATACAAAATAATTATGAATCAACCAGGCTACAAAGGTCATTAGTAGAGACTGATATAAGAACATGTTATAAGATATTTTCTGCCCGAAATTTCAATTAATTTTGCAACGCTTCATAATTAGGCTCAACTCTACGCCCGTCACTGAAAAAAATTGGTGGTTTTTGTTTTTTACTCATAACCTTGAATTACTTAGCTAATTAAGACAAATTAAAAATGTTGTTTGATGTGAATGCGATTGCTGTTTGAGGTGTGCGCAATTTGACAGAAAACAATCAGATTTAAATTTTTGCTGCATGTGAAAGACTGATTACGCTCCTCTATTGATAGCCAGGTTCGAGAAAGTTTTTCGATTAATCTGGATTTTGTGAAGAAAGCCTGGCCCCAGTTGTTCCCAGTTGCGGATAACTTTATTCACTGGATTAGCCAAAATCCAGGTGAGATAAAACGTGGGGAATCTCTACATAGCCCTATGATTTATGAAAATAGCAAAACTGTATATGTAATCAAGTGTGTGACTTAATTGCAAAAATCTGGCAACATTTGTAAGTTGAAGTAAAATGTCTCCGTTAGATAGCAACTTATCCACAGGGTTACGTCATTAACTCTTTGAACAACTGGGGGCTGAAATATAACTGAACCTAATAGACATATTTGCCAAATAAAATGTTTAAAAATTAGGTAAAAAAGGTTTTCGTAATTTTGGCATGTAATAAGACATTTAAGGTCTGAATAATTGGGGTGCTTTTAATAAGAAGAGTTAGAAAAAAGAATTTTTCGACGCAATTGTATGAAAAAAAAACACCAGTAAACAAAAACAATTGTTAGTTGGGGTGTCTTTGCTCGCATTTTGTGGGTTTTGGAATGGCCTAAACAAAAATGATTAATTGTAATCTTATTGTCTGTTTCTTTCAGATGATGTCCTTTATGAATGAGGCAATTATCACATTAATGTCATTTAGACTGTTAAAATTGTGGAAGCAGCAGATAGAATGGTATTCCCCCCATTCCACTATTCCCAACATCCGTTAATGTGAGTAAATTTTGTTGCTTAAAACGTCTAAATCCCCTGAAACAGATAAAAAACATTTTTCAAACCAGTTCTCTACTGCCGCAAAAAATGTATTTCTTATTGAATATTTTCATTTGTTTTTAGGCGGCGTCAGAGTCTGACCATGAAAGTGATTTTATTAGTAGCATTTGGGGTCAAAGCAGAGACACAGATTATTGAAAGTGATCTTATCACTGAACAGGCAAACAAGGCTATGGCTCCAAACCCTCTTGCTGGAATAATGTGCGAGGATCTCGTCATATTCTATATCATGTGATGTCTGTATTGATACTCTATATCAATACAGACATCACAATCACATTACTGCAGGGACTCTTTTTCCCCCGGAGACAAAATTTCGGTTTGATGCAGTTACTGTGCTTCTCCTCTTTGTCAAAATGTCTGTAAAATCTTTGTTTTCTCCTGGCCACCATCATGCACGACTTACACTTTTTGCCGTTGCAAGCCATTTCAGTAACAAGGCATGTCTTTTTTCTAAAGATTAATACCAGTTTTCTAGTCGGCGTTTCTAGTTATTATCTCCTTTAAAGTGCTTTTACCATTTGGAGACCGCTTGTTACAGTATCTCCCAGACCCTCTTAACTTTGAGAAGATTGGGTCAATAGCGGCAAAAATCATCGCTGAAATGACAAAAGGAAATGGCCACAGCAAAGCACGTGTAAACGACCACATGTCCAATCATAACAGTCTCAGTAAACAACAATGCTGATAACTTATGTATCTCTACCTGTATTTATTTATTGTTATTCCCAAACAAATATCAAACTGTATCCTGAACCGAATATGCTTTAAACTCAAAAGTGTTAATAGACAACTAATTTTTGCATTTGTTTTTGAACAATTTGTACTCATGGAAACAAGCCTTACCCTGTAAGCAACAGGTATCAAGATGGTTTTAACTAGCAAGTTGTATTTGCGAGGATCATCGTATCGTTCATTATTCAAAGAAAAAAGGCCCAGGGTGGAATCATTTGCAGCATACGCGTATAGCTGTTGCTTTGGCATGTGCGAATTTTCTATTGTTTTTCGGCTAAAACACAAAAGAAAATTCCCACGCGCTAAAGCGACAGCTATACGCGTATGCTGCAAATGATTCCACCCCTAGTTAGCGCCTACTGGGAGCTGGTCATTTAGTTGGTTCGTCAGAAGCCCGTGAAGGATGAAGATGAAATAATGAATATATGAATATCATATATTAGAACTGCGGAATGAAGAATTAAATGTAAAGAAGATCATTGCAGTCATAGACGCAAATTTTGCAGTTGCGAAAAGCCTTCCTCGTGCAAAATTGGAAGAATGTAAGAGATTTTTTACTCATGATGTTTTCTACGATCGTGAATAGTGATATTATAGGTGAATGAGTTTTATTGATAGAAACGTAATTGGCAGACCGAATCTATTAACAGTTCATATAGGATTCTGTTTTCTTGTTTTAAATTCGACAGCACAGAGCAGTGCGTAAGATAATGGTTAACTGCTTATAGAAATGCTTTGTTTTGAAGCGTTTTTCTTTTTGTAACTACTGAGGCAAAAATGCCAACAGACGTGTAACAACGTGTAAGACAGACTTGTGGAAATGATACAGAACACTAATGAATCAACCAGGATATAAAGGTCATTAGCAGAGACTGATATAGGTTATTTTATGTCCGAAATGTCAATTAATTTTGTAATGCTTCTTTTAAAATTAGACGCAACAGTCTATGACTTGCCATAATTAAGAAAAATATGGTGGTTACTGTAATGGTTTTTGTTTTTTACCCATAACTGTGAGTTGTGAAGCCATTTTCTTACACATTGTTTGATTTGATTGCGTTTGCCTTATGAAATGTGCGCAAATTGACAGAAAACAATCAGTTTCAAATTTGCTGCAAAGCCATATGATAAATTGACAACGCTCTCAGTATGAAATTCCATATTGATAGCCAGGTTCGACGAAGTTTTCCGACTAGTCTGGGTTAGTCTGTGAAGTAAACCTGGTCCCTGTTGTTCATAGCCTGCGTGCAGACGTCTCCTATATATGTTGTTCAAAGAGCGGATAACGTCATCCTCTGGATAAACCACAATCCGCTGATAAATCACCTCTACATAGCCCTATGATTTATGATAAAAACAAGAGCGGCCGCATGCAGTTCGACTTGATTGTACTGAGTTCACAGTTTCGCTTCTTGCTCGGATCACTCCGCTCTCTGACAAGCTGTTTGCCATATTTTTACTGCAATAAATATCGACGAAAACGACGATTGTCGCGTAACTCAACTTATTTAGGGCCGGTTTGTTTACTGCCGTCACCTAATTTTTTATTGGTTTTCAGCAATCAGGCTTAACGTAGAATACCTTGCCACTCCAAAATACTTCTTGGAGCAGTGGCTACGCGGCCCGGGGGGTGTACTTCCTAGTAATAGGCTAATGGGGATGTGCCGCTGGATGGGGTCGCATTTTCACGACTGGATTGACTATAATGGGGTTGCATTTTCATTAGGAGCTAATAGGGTTACTAGAATGGGGTCGCACATTTGCGGGATTTCAGGGGTAAGTAAATTCCGGCAAGTAGGGATTTGGGTTATATTTGCCCAAAAGTGACTAACATGGGGTCTATAATTGGCTACAGAATAGACTATAATGGGGTAGGGGACTGGAGAGGCCAGCGGCACATACCCAGCAAAAATTGACCCAAGTACCCCCCCGGGCTACGCGGCTACCTACAGTTTCCCTTTATAAAACGGTGGCTACGCGTCTACACGGCTATGCAGACTTCACTAAAAAATAGCCTGCCTAGGCACGTAGCCATGTAGCTGAGTAGTCGCCTAGCCGTTCAGCTGCCTAAGGATCCTAGACTGTTCTAATTTCACTGGTAACGAACATGTTTAACTTCTCATCTGCCATCAACAATACGTCATTTTCTACAAAGAAGCTTGAGAAAAGACTTGCTTTAAACCAGCCATTCGTTGAAAACACGTCGAACGGTCCTGTCGAGTGAAAGCTATGTTTCCCAATTTTTTACACTGCCATTTCTCGCACTCGAGTTCAACGTGTTTCCTTCGATGATTCAGGAAAGAGGGCAGAAGGATTTATGGTTTATTATGTGTCCCTGTGCCAGAGAAAACCCTAAAGATCTAAAAATCCAGATCTAAGGGGTCAGATTTCATATATTTTAATAATATAACCTGAGACAGACTAAGTAGACTTAACAGCTGTGGCATTGGATAGAAAAAAGCCTCTCGCTATTTCATCTCCTCGGGTAAAAATTTTGCATGCAATTTTTCGAAGAAAAAGCTTTCAAATTTTCCTTTCAACTTATACATACAGTATAAAACAACACATCCTTGATAAAGTTCCTGGACTTTATTGTTTAACTGATACAGGCTGAGTTTCAGACCTCTATGAACTCTTTTAAAGTAGCAGTGCAGTTTCTCTACGTGTATCATTCTAGTTATCTTCTACAGTTCTTAGTATTTTCTTAAAGTTTTCTGGAACAGACACCTCTATATTACGGACAGTTTGCTTGGTTTGACAGAGACCAAAATGCATATATATAAACTCTACCTCTGTAATACAGACACCTCTATATTACAGACAGTTCCCTTGGTTCGAAAGAGACCAAAATTCCTATAAACTCTACTTCCGTAATACAGACATCTCTATATTACGGACAGTTCCCTTGGTTTGAAAGAGACAAAAATTCCTATAAACTCTACCTCTGTAATACAGACATCTCTATATTACGGACAGTTTGCTTAGTTCGAAAGAGACCAAAATTCATATAAACTCTACCTCTGTAATACAGACACCTCTATCTTACGGAAAGTTCACTTGGTTTGAAAGAGACCATAATTCATATAAACTCTACCTCTGTAATACAGAAACCTCTATGAAATTATGAATATATGAAATTCATATATTTGAACTGCGGAATGAAGAAATAAATGTAAAGAAGATCCTCGCAGTTATTAACGCAACTTATGCAGTTGCGAAAAGAAAGCCTGAGTTTTTCAGGCTTTCTTTTCGCAACTGCATAAGTTGCGTTAATAACTGCGAGGATCTTCTTTACATTTAGAAACCTCTATATTACGGACAGTTCGCTTGCTTCAACAGAGACCACAATTCGGCATACAAACTCTACCTCTGCAAATAAATACATACACTTCTATATTACGGACAGTTCGCTTAGTTCAAAAAAGACCATAATTCATATAAGCTCTACCTCTGTAATACATACACCTCTATATTACAGACAGTTTGTTCGGTTCGGAAGAGACCAAAATTCATATAAAATAATCTTCTTCTGTGTTACGGACATCTCAGACAATCATCTCTGTTTCTTTGTTCCGTGGTAAAGAGGTTCAACTGTATTTAAAAATTATTTCTTAATTGTCTGAGAGGTTCACAAAAGACTAGCTAGATTCAAGACATCCTTAGTTGTTAATTTTTTTAGACTGCAGGTAATCATGGACATGTCTTTTACCTTTTTTAGTCTTTGACTGATTTACAAAAGAATAAAGTAGTTGCTATTTCAATATAATGACCTCACCTTGTTGTCAGGTTGGTTGCAGCTGATTTTGTTGTCCGTCGCTGAGCACAAGGTGATCAAGGGTAGAATCAGAATACGCAACATGATGGTCAGCGGTCCTCCGATTCCTCTAACCCGAGAATAAATACGGTTATCAAAGATCAACTGAAGAAGTGGCAATATATGTGATTGAGTTCTTTTTCATATAGCTGTTATCTTTGGCGATTTAGGCCTAAAAACTTTCATAACGATAATCTAACTAAGTTAAGGTATTTATTTTAGGACATGACCAGGAAATAGTCTAAATGGAGAAATAAAAAAAACACTATATATGATGTTACATTTGTGCTAGATTCTGGGACGAAATTGTACTCTACATATTTTAGGTCATATTACGTCTATTTTATGTCATATTACAGTCCTCCCCCCACCGCCCCCACCCCGATTAGCAAAGCACTTGTGTCAAGCTAGAAGCTTTTATTAATACTTTAATAAGGTTATTATTATACACTTTATCCAAACAACTGATTACCTTGAACTCGTTTATTTAGACATGGCTTTATAGCTGCTGTGGAAACCTTGTACAAAATAAATCACAGCCTGGGTATGGTCTAGCCTGTTCTTAAAATTATCACCAATCTCAGCCTCAGGCTGGCTTAACAGTCTAACAAAAAAGGTTCTTGTAAACAAAAAGAATGTATTGCAATATTTTCTACGCTTTTGGACTGAGTCAACAAGGTGCAAATTTTCATTGACGAATTTTCTTTAGTAGTCTTTTGTTCCTCAGTGTCTGTATGAAAAATCTATAGACGCCCAGCCGGCAAAGATTTGTAAAACATGAGTTCTCACACCTTTCGTCTAAGGACGTTCCGCGAAAATCTTCTACGACACAAATTTTCTCCATACTTTTGCTGCACTCAGATAACGTGTCACTCGTGTCAGAAGTGCAAAAAAATATTGGGAGGTCACCGACTTTGTTTCAGACTGCAAAGCGCTTTAAAAAATACCCCGATTTTGAAAAATCGGCACTCATAACCAGCAGTGGCCTTAATGTTTCTTGCCTTGGGTGTCCCCCCGGGGTAAAAACTCAAAACTTATAAAGCTGAATTTTCTCAAGTTCCAGTGAACGGATTTGGGGGGATTTTCAGTACGTTACTTAGTAGACCACACCTCCTGGTATGACGCTGAATCGTAGATTTAGTGGACTCTTCGGCGTTTTTTCGGTTGGAAATATTACAGCAGCCGCATTTATTATTCTTCTTCAAAAGTTAAACTGCGCTTCTCTAAATTTGACCTAAATCCAAACCGTTGAAGGGGATGTTACTAAAACGGAAAACGAGGAATCGGGAATCGGCAATCGGCAATCGGCAATCGGCAATCGGCAATCGGCAATCGGCAATCGGCAATCGGCAATGGGGAATGGGAATGGGAAATGGGAAATGGGAATGGGGAATGAGAAATAGTTGTCAGCGGTAACACCTAAAAAATCAAGTTGGAGTCTGCGCAGTACAGCAATGAGACGAGGACTGCACGTGGTAAGCGAAATAAGGAAGGTAAGAATATTTATCTCTCGGTTTTTTCCGGGTTTTTTGGAATTATTGAGTTTCTGTTTATCAACGTTAACCAAAACTATTGATTTGCAGGTAATGAGAGTGACGATAATGTCAAGGATCACGAATTTAGCGTTATCGACAGGTTGGTATAAAAAGATTCGTATCACTTTCAGTATAGTGAGTCGCTTCGAGTGTTAATATACAAACAACGAATAACTTAAATGTTCTCTCAAAAGAACATACCCCAGAGAAGAAACATGGAGATAGAGAATAGCTCAATGTTCCAATCACTTCACTCAGTTCTTTCTGCAAACCATAAATGAATCTAGATTGTAACTCAATTATGAACGCCATTAAAATCAATGCAAAATTTGATATCAAGTGCTCTAATAATTCAGCAGCGGTCGGTTTAAATTTTCAAGCCGTATTCTACGTTTTCGTACCTTAAACAAAGATTCATTCTCCCCAGTTGCAAACACAGAATCATCTTCTATCACTGGTTCGTCGCTAAGACGTTAAAATACACAACATTTACTCGTAGTTTTGATAATAACAGGCGGAGCGACTGTACTCAAAGTGATACGAATCTTTTTACCCCAACCTGTCGATAACGATAAACTCGTGAAACTTAACATTATCGTCACTCTCATTACCTGCAAATCAGCAGTTTTGGTTCATTTTGATAAACAGAAACTCAGGAATTCCAAAAACTCGGGAAAAACTGACAGATGATATTCTTACCTTCCATCTTTCGCTTTCCACGTGCAATCCTCGTCTCTTTGCCATACTGCGCAAGCTCCAACCTAATTTTTTAGATATTACCGCTGACCACTATTTCTGATTTTCCATTCCCTATTCCCCATTTCCCATTCCCCATTCCCCATTCCTCCTTTTAGTAATATCCAGTTGAAGGCATATCTAGCCAGTGTAAACAACTTAAAACAGCATTTCTTAATTTCTGAATTTCTTAAGCATCCACCAAAGCTACTTTTGTAGATCAGGCAGATCAGATTAGCAGCTTATAATAACCCCACACTTTAGGTACAAACCGATCCAAACCAAACACAACTGCAATCGAATTCATCACAATGGCTCCATATTTATAAACATAATACGAAACAATAAGTGGGAGCACGTGATCCAGTCACGATTCCCCTTTTGTACACCTTTGTTCACGCAAAAGGCGCAAAATCAGGGAGAAAAGAAATCTGGACAAAAATAACCTAGGGGATGTACATTTTACTACGACATTTTACTAAAATGAAAAGGACGCTTGACAAATATAAACAGAAAATACATTTTGTCAAACCAATTGTTATGATTGTTAAACCAACTTAAAAATCGTGACCTTATTTTAATTTTGGGTCTTCACTACACTTAAAGGGAAAGCAGTTCGAACGAGACACCTATCTTCACTTTGAATGGACAGATTTTGATTTCTCTAGAAACGATTTTCTCAGGGTTAAAGAGAAAAAATTAACAGTCTCTGTTTGTACAGGTTTTTAGTTAACCCTTGCCATTTGAACGAGGTTTATTTAGAGCGGTTCACATTAGCTCAGGATCGCTAATCATAACTTAAACTGACCACTGGATGTATACGTCGTCGATTCGATTCGAGCGAATAATATGTGCGTGATTAATTGCACAAGCTGGAGAGTGCCGCACTCCCTACATTTGGATAAATGGGGAGGCTCCGCCCTAAAGGGGTGGCTTTAAGCTCAAAGTATACTAAAAGACAGGGAAAAATTGTTATTTTAGTGTATGAAATGGTCACCAAAATGCAATGCTAAGGAAAAGAGGTAGCAGCTAAAGTTAAGTATATAAAAGGGTATCAAATTTTCGCAAAAATAGCTACGCGCAACACATGAAAGCTCAGGGCCTTTACCAACTTATCCAGAGCAACTGAAAGCCCAGAAAAAAACGCCGTGACCATAGGATGTTCTACTGTTTTGTCTTATTCTTTAAGTATAATAAAGGGATGCAATTTTTGCTCTACTTATATGAAAAGGGTACTATTTGGATAAAAACTAGAGTGTATTAAAGGGTAAGATTTTCATCCTCGGGGCGGTACCTCCCCGTATAAACCTTAATTTTATTAGCCCACCCCTCCTGGAGGAGAGGTTTCCTTAGTTTCGTTTGAGACACTTTGTTCTCAAGAAAGACTGTTTCCTTGCAGAATGCAATGAGCCAACGCCTAATCTACGCGAAAACAGAGGTTTCAAAATAGAAAGCAAATAAGCAAGTCATACTTTTGTTAGCTTTGTAAATCGATGGGGAGGCCACCTCACTTCTGCAAGCGTAGAACCAAAATGATATCCTTTGAAAAAAGTTTAATTATTTATTTCTACTGTAGACAAATTTTAGATCGAAACAAGTTTTAAACTTGTTTGAATAAGTCAATCGTTCTTATTGGCAGATCAATTTGGGACTAACTCAGTAACATGTTCTCTTAGAATTAAATCTGTTCCATTTATTCTAATAACATTTGCAAAAAAAAAAAATGTCCGATAGCTTGCGGATTATGTGCTACGCCCAAAATAGTATTGGGGAATCACAATTTTGGGTTGTGCCTTTGGTAGTAGAAGATTCATTGGTCACATACATAAAGGTGTCGTCACTAGTGATAATCAAGCCAAAGTTTGTTGGGAAAATGATAAATTGGCAGTAACATCCAAATTATAATTTGAGGAAAACAAATCATTCGGCTACGTGATGATTTTAAATGCGGACAACCCCACTTTACCTTTTGGCAAAGTTCACTTTAAAACTGAAATCTGGAGTATTCTTTTGACATCTCAAACTGGCAGGGAGGGACACAATGTGTCCAACAACTGTGACGATGATCGCCCTGTCTGTAGCCACATTTCTTTCCCCTTGACAGAAAAACAACGCATGAAGATTAAATAATCTCATACAGACCTAACTGATTCCTAAGAAATGCACGGTGTAAGTTGTTATTTTTACTGAAAATTATCTCTAGTTACGTTACGTGATTCATGGAAAAAGGGTGCATCATCTAACTTTCAAGTTATGTCAGTGTCACTGCAGCTGTAACAACATTTCCCCTTGACAGAAAAACAACGCAGGAAGGTTAAATAAACGCAAACCTAACTAATTCTCAATAACTAAACAAGTTGTTAGCTTCACAAGAAATGAACTCTAACTACGATTCGTGATTCGTGTGCAGCACTCAACTTTCAAATTGAGCCGCTGAAATGAGCTTAACAGAAACTATACTCTAATTTACCGCATTTAGTATAACCATACCAGTGAATAGGATCACGCGCGCTCTGATTGGCTACTCATACTTGGGGTTAACATTAAGCATTCTCCTTTTCCCTGACTGAGTATACATATGTCTTGCATACAGGCAGTTTAGCTAGGCGCCTGAATAAGCAACATATTGTTTGCACCAAAAGTCCCGGTGGACAAGCGTAAGGGGATCCACAGTCATTATAGATATAGCTCTTTTATTATTTGACAACTCATTCTCAGCTTTAACTAAGTGATTTATATCAGCCAACGACAAGTTAATTTCAAATTCAAATTTCTTAATCCACTTTAAAGTGAAATTAATTCTTCGTTATTTGGTTGATATGATAAAACGTGTACGCTGATCAGACACCCTCAGAACACCCCTTGGCGTTCATATAAGTTTTGTTTCGTCTGTCATGGAGGTCTTACCTATACCGTCGCATGGTTAGCTGGATTTGCACCAGACTGTGAAGAGATAGGCTTCGAGTTCAAGATCCGTGAGCAAAACTAACCAGGGTAGTAGTAATGTGGGCCCATATGGGAAATTTCCTGGCTTCTGATTGGTTCTCGTTGTTGCTAACTGGAAAGGCAACCGCTGACGATGGGGTTGCTAAGGGGCATGCGGGCTCAACCGGAAATGACGTCATCGGCACCGGAAGTGCCCGGAAATGGGAAGGTGACGGGTTTTGCAGTGGGAAACCGCTGACCAGTGGGAAGAAGGGATCGCGGGCTCAGGGAACCGGAAGTCACGTGATTTGAAGTGGGAAACCGCTGACTAGTAGGGAAAAAGGGATGGCGGGCTCAGGACCGCTGAGGAACGCGGGCTCAAAGTCCAAAGACCAATTTGGGCATCGGGGGGAGGTATAAAAAGGCAACCACAGGGGTTAGGTGGTGATTGTGACCATGAGTTTTTACATCACCTTTATCAGTGATCAAGCACAAGGCACGGGACAAAAATTTACTGCCCGACTTCCCCATTCACACTATCTGGTGGAAGATGATTGGGAAGCGGCCCTGGTTCATATCTCACACCCTGGTTTTAATCAACAATTGGAAGATCAAACCAAGCAGAATTGGACGCAAGAAGATAGTGCAAAACATTGGATGAAAACAGATATCAGATACATACCAAAACGTGCTGATGGAACGGCTCCCATTCAAGTCACCAAACAACTCCATTTACCCCCAGGGTATTACCACAATTTGAAAGAAGCATGGATTGCCATCGCTTACGAAATGGAAAAACAACACATGGAAGTCATGATGGATATAGCCAAAATGGACGTGGACGATCTATCCAAACGACAACAACTAGCCGCTCTCAACCTGGCTCAACCCTACGTGAAAATCACCAATACAGGCATCGCCCCCGAATTAGATTCCCTGTATGTACTCATACCAGCCAACATGCAATTTGAAATGGAATGGAAATTGGCCGGCCTGATGGGGCTTGTGAAAGACGGAACGCCAACGCAGCGAATTGTCCAAGAAAAAAATTATCTGGTGAAAAATATCGTGGATTACGACGATCGACACAAATGGGAAGCAACCGTCGGTCCTGCAGACAAATATCCACCTCTTGGTCATGTCTCCGTCAGCTTTACTCACCCCGATTTCGATTATTCCTTCTTCTTGGGTCCTAATCTCAGTCGACAACCATTTCCCACCACCCAAACCGTCAAACCGCAACAAGGACAACAACAACTGATGATTTACACGGATCTCGTCGCACAGAGCATTGTCGGAAATCAACAAAAAGGGTTTTTACGTACTTTGGATGCTGGCAATACCAATCATCAGTTTGATACCACGCAACAGATGTATTTTCCTCTTGGTAAAACCATCTTTGACAGCATTGCCATGGACATTCAAACAGCGAATGGACAGCCGGCTCCTTTCAAACAAGGCAGAACCATCATCACTCTTCAACTCTCCAGAAAAAGTCAACGGACATGAACAGGCTAACATACTTAGATTAGCTTTTTTTTTTGAAAGAGATGAGGAATAAAATGGCTTACCGCGATCCGTAGCTGTTGCTTGACATTCTTGCTTGCTTGCTTGCTTGCTTGACTGCTTGCTGGCTTGGGAGTGAAAACGGGGTGCGGAGGCGGGTTTTTGATAGAGAAAAAAGGGTCACGTGGAAAAGGGCATGAACCAATGACCAAACAGGGGACGGCGTGCCTCCAGTGACGAGGATGAAGAGATAGCCTCCAGTGACGAGGATGAAGAGATAGCCTCCAGTGACGAGGATGATACCTCGGGAGGGGTGCCTAGGGAGGGGTGGGAAGGGGTGGGGGGACCCCCCTCCCCCTCCTTAGATGGACCATGATGCATTGCGCGGATCAGGGTATATAAGTCAAGCGAGGCCCCAGGACGTCACTCCTAGCTTTGAGTTTGTGCTTGGCTGACTTATGTCAGTGTAAGTGAAGTTTTTTAAAGATGTCGAGAAGAGTGTTGGGATCCCTTGCCAGTGATGTCAATGTAAGTGGAGAGGAGAGCTTGAGAAGGAGAGTGGGGCCCGAGAGAACTCATGTGGAAAGACAGTCGAGGCGTATGTACGAAATGAGAGAAGAGACATGGCGGCGCCTCACCCGACAGCGCGTGGATGCGTTTGCAGAACTGTTTCTTGCGGCGATGGTTCGGACCGAAAATGGACACCGATCGGGGCAGCCGGAGCCACAGAGTGTGGAGATGTTGTTAGGTACGTTGGTTAATCGGATCATTCCATGGGTCTACCGGCACCGCGTTTGGTCGAAGTATCAGCGTCGGTGGCCCATGTCACTTGAACATTTTAATGAAATTGACAATGATCTGGCCAATCATCTGCCAAGGATTCATAGGGGCTACCAATGGCAGATGATTCGGAAATAATACAGTGACATGGAGGAGGAGCGGCGGCGGGAGGAGCGGGAGAGGAGACAGAGGGAAGTGCGATTAAGTCAAGTGCGACGTGTTTTGTTTCTTTGAACTTTGAACATTTTTTATTTTTATTTCTGTGAGTCAAGAAACATAACATTTTGTAAGTGAAGTTTTTATTTTTTAATTAAAAAGAGTTGATGTTTTTTACAAATGGTTGTCCGTGTTCTTGCCACGCGGGTGGGGCGCTCCTATTTACAATGGAAAAAAACTAAAAAATTGAAAAAAGAAAACTAAAAAAGAAAGCTATGTACAGATTGAAAAATAAAAACTAAAAAATTACAAATGAAAGTCTTCGAGCTCCAGGCGTAATTGATCAATGTTCTCGGGTAGACAGAACGTGCGATTGAATAAGGCTTGAATTTCTTCTCGGGTTTTGTCGTCCACATCCCGGGATCCTACAATAGCACTGCTTTGATGAAGGGTGGGCTTTTTAGGACCCCAAGGGACAAATTGACTGCCTGTGACCAGGGTGGCGGCATTCTCGTTGACTTGGTAGTAATGATCCGAGCGGTACAACGATTGACTGTGGATGTCAAAGAGGTAGACGGGTTTGCCTTGATCCATGGCCAATTGCACGGTCCAACCGGTGCCTCCTTTCACGCGTTTTTGATCCTGTTCCAAGATGCCAAATGCATAGAGGGTATGGGCTTTTTTGGCAATTTGATAATTGCGTTGCAACGATTGCAGGGTGTAAAAATGACTGGGCATCCGTTTCCCTAATTTCTCCGCCGCCTGGTGAAGATGTGGGTTGGCTAGCATGAGGACTTCCACGGTGGACGGGGTGATGAAGGTGGCTCGAGGATGGTTAGGGGGGATCAGGATTTCCACTTGCATCCCAAAGTGTTTGGCCATTTGTTCGACGAGTTCATCGGTACCTTTGGCTCCCCCGGTGTACACCACATGTCCACGGCCAGTATCAAGTTCCAAGGCGTCCAGATCGTGTTCTCCAATCATGTTGATCTCGTGTTCTCCAAACATGTCGATGTTGGGGACCATGGTTTGAATGTAGACCCAGGGAACGAGGAGTCGTCTTAAATAGGGAACGCGGACCAATGGGAAGACGAGAGGACCAGGTCATGACAAGCTGACCAATGAGACAACGAGAGGTCCTTATATGGATTGAATAAGCTGACCAATGAGACAAAAGGGTCGAGGGTATAAAAAGTCGTCGGTGGTAGAGAGTGAAAATCACCTTCAGCACGATGCCTGTCGATGTGTCTCCAGCGCGTTGTCCTGATCGGAAGAGAAAATCAACCCATCCCTCTGTGGGGAAAAAGAAGAAGGCCATTCCACCTAGGACGCCCGAGGACTGTGATCCGGTGGTACGCGAGGTGGTGGAAGACACCCGAGCCGCGGTGGAAGACATGATGAAAGAATTGAATGACATGATGGACGCAACCCCTCAAACATCCCCGCCTGAATACATTGCGACGAACGTGTATGACAAAGCCCCAGACCTCATTCCTCCTAGTGCGGTGGACTATATGGTATGCCCTTGCCATGACGTGCGTTTGGAGCTCAAGAAAATTAAGGCATGGGTCGCAGACAGAAAATAGCATTTTTCCCTTACATTTGGAATAACTTGGCCAAGATTTAACAAAATTCATTCAAATTTGCCCAGGTAATTCTTTTTGGGATAAGAAAAATTTTAACTGTGATGACACGTGATTACGTCACGTGACCACGTGATACGAACGTCTCAAATACACCAAAATAGCGTGTATTTTGGCTAAGAAATGGCACCACTTTCGCAATCGTCTGCACTAAATATAAAGGCAGAGTTACAAGCAGAAAGGGTTGAACGAAAAAGCTGTGCCTGGGCCTTTGCAGAATAAAACGTTTATAGGATTTTATTCAGCCCTAAATTTCGAGTATTCGTCAAAAGGACGTATATTGAATCATTTTTATCAAATGCCCCAACGATTTGAAAAAAGCCCGGGCATAGTTATGCAGGGCAGGTTCCCTTTTATCAGTTTAAGTTAAAACTTCCGAGCAGACGGAGCGAAAAAGTGGTGCCAAAAGGCAATTTATAGTCAATTCAGCCGCCATTTTCTGACGCCATCTTGGCCGAGAAATCTCCGAGTATTTGAACACTGGGTGCTACTCTTTCGTTGCCCTGGAAATGAAATGACCAATCAAGTGTAGGAAACAGCTTTTAGCTGGCCTGGTTGCTCTTTTTATAAAAATGGCGGACGAAGAAAGCTTCTTCGGCTTGTCTTTACTGTAAGCTAGTTTCCACACAGGTGAACGTATTTAACAACTTTGAGAGCCGAAACGAAACGTGCTGGATTTTTTCTACGAAAGGTTTGTCACACCAAGATCTTATTTTATAATTTAAGACATTTATTGAAAAGAGAAGCTGATGAAATAAATATCGAGTGAAAAAAGGAAATGAAGTTCTTGTCGTGTTTCCCCAAATTTTTAACAGCTTTTGCCAACTGTTACGAACCCATGTTTACGCTAGTCGTGCCATGCGCGACAATTTGGCGGCATATTCGGATAATAACGTTGCATACATTAATATGCGCGCCATTTAATGATATTCAGACTCTGTACTCAATGTAGCTTCCACTCTGTCTTCGTGAGCAAATTTGTCCATTTCAATCATTTCTAACGTTAATATCTCGGGAAGACCTGAATTTTTTTCTTCTGTGAATACTTCATTTGGAGACTAAAAGGAAAAAATGACAGAATATTTTGGATGTGGTTTTGCACGCGTTGCGGTGAGACAGAGCTTTTTTAAACCAAACGGCAAGGTTGAATATGATCAAGAACTACGGTGGAAAAGTTATCTAAGTCAGTTCAGAAGTCCTCACTGCGATCGATTTGTGGTAGCGGACAAAAAAGCTTACGACAAGCGCTCAAAGGCCCTTTCCCTGCATTTTAAGAAGTGGAAGACAAAGGACAAGAGCCAATATATTGAGCACTTCAGCCAAGGTAACTGGGACAGCCTCCCCGAGCTCGAAAAAAAGCAACACGAAAGAGTGAATTGCCAAGCTTGTGATGTACATCACTATTCATTTCAGACTTTATTTCCCTCACGGGGTAAAAACAGTTCAACTGGATTACAAGACACTGTGAAAAAAACACAAAAGCGTGTTTTGCAACCTTCAAATGCTGTAAATGTCAAGCCTACTTTAAAGGCTATCAAAAAGGCAGTAGGCAAAATCTACGACGGAATTAATGGGCCCTTCAAAGAACTCTTTGGCATGTCCTTTGCTAAAGCCCAGACAAAGACTCCTGAGCTAAATCTGCAGGAGAAAAAATCCCCAGCTGAACTGAAGAAAGAACGAAGGGAAAAACTGAGGACTGAAAAAAGGCAAATTGAGGAGCAGTGGTCAAAACGGGACTGTGACACCATGCTGGGCACACGACAGACGTACAGTCAGCGACAGGAACAGCGTCTGGCTCTGTTTTTTGAGACCCCAGAGGAAGCAGACAACAGAGCTGCCAAACGGAAAAGCCTTGAAGACCATGGCCACCGCAAACGGAAGCGGCACTCACCAAAGCCTGAGGACCTTGACTTTGACAAGGAGGGACTCCTGAAAGAAGTAAATGAAATGAAAGATGGTGACAGGGTTAGTATTTCATTTCAAATGGCATTGTAACTATACAGTTACTGAACTGACTGGGGACTGCAGTTATGCATTAGGGGAGAACAATCAGCCAAAATAAATAAATAAATAAATAAACAAACAAATAAATAATAGCCTTCCCTCTCTATTAAGATCCTCTCTGTTTATTACCCTCGTCTCTCTATTGACCCCCTTTCCCACGCCAAAAAGACTAACTACATACATCACAAAAACAATTATGCCACAGAGAAAATATCAATTTCAGTTATAAAGTGTGCAATGAGAATTTGGAAAATTTAATCTTAGTGTCTCCAATATTGAAGATATAGAATAAGCCCATAGCCCCTCTCTATTAAGCTCCTCTTTTTAAAAAGCCCCCTTCCTTGAGGCCAAAAAAAAATACCCCCCCCCCCCCGAGGCTTGATAGAGCTTTTACAGTAAATAAATAAATTATAGGGTAATACTTAGTACATGTATAATGCAATAAACAACAGATTTTTGTGCTGAGGCCCATCTAATGAACAGGTTTGTTTTTGCCTTTTAGATAATTTACTCTGACCTTGCTCGCCGATATGGACTGATGGAACAAACAAAGTTGGGGAACATGGTTGTCAGAGAATTTTTAGAAGCCAATAATGTACAGCTGGCCAGATTCAAGCAGTTTCGAGAAAACACTCCTGCTGCTAAACGAAGACTAATCCGCATGCAGGGTGGAGAGATATCAGTGCCACTACCACGCACAAATGATCAAATAAGGGATACCTTAAAGGTGATGATAGCTTAAAATTTTGTATCATTGTTATATCTTGTTTGTTTGTTTCTTGTGGCATAGCCTTTTCTTAAACCCTCTGGGCTCAATGTCAGTCAGAGTCACAGCTCTACTTAATATTAATAATTCCTGCATGAAGAATTTATGATATGATAATTGATACCAGTAAATAATTCATTCCTATTTTTTTTTGGCTGACCCTTTAAGCCCCAATATCAACATGCACATTCTCCTCACTGGCTATTACAATCATTTCAAGCTTGCAGGCTAAAGGGTTCACTGCTTTAACACATAACTGTTTACACAGTGGTTAACAAGGGAAAATTATTTACTAAATGTAATTCATTTTCTTTAATTTGCACTTACAGAGCAAGATTGAGAGTGGAGAATATGTCCTTGGAGAAATGATTGTCCCCCAAACATACAAAAAAGTTGTCCTTGCAGAAGATGGAACTATTAAAACTGAGTTATTTACAGTGTCAGGTCGAAAAATACCTCTTTCAGAAATACGAGAAAGGATGCTCAAGGAACATGAAGACTTAGGACTACTTCATGCTCGAGCTGATGAATACTATGCTGGTATGACTACAGAACAAGTTAAAAACAGGCTTGCACAGCTTGGTGAAAGCACTAATTGCTTAGACACTGCAAATTTGAATGACATGAAAGAATGCTTAAAACATATTGAAAGGACACGTCATCTTATGCTTTGGGCTGATATTATTCAACCCTTTTAAACCATGGATACCTCCTGTTAACTGTAAATGTTGTTTATGATGAGGCACTTTTCTATACTGATAAAGAAATGGAAGAGCAGGGAAAGGGAAATGTTGATGTGCAGTCCCTTGTAGAGCGGCCACACATTTACATCCTGGCAAGATGTGGGTCATCCGAAGCTGAACAACTCACTTACATTAAGACCAGAAAGACATGTTTGGAAAGCCTGGGAAACACAGTGGTGACCTCTAGTGGAGTTGAAATCACAGATGTCATGAGATTTTTTCATGGTGATGGCCCACAGCAGGAATTTGAGAGTGGAGAACAGAAGGGTGGTAATGCTGGCTGTTCAGGATGCAGTGGTGATGCTAGAAGGTACAACTGCTTATCTGTTTCACTTTCAAAACCATTTTTATCATTGAGTGAACGTCTGAGGAAAGTTCTTCAAGGGCCTGCAGGCAGAAAAAAAAGAAATGGGGGCCTCAAGCCCTTCAAGAATCTTCGCCTAGAGGAATTAAGAGATGAATGTCAAGCAAGAGGGCTTCCTGCAGATGGCCAGAAAAAAGAACTCCAAGAGACCTTGAAGGAAGAAATGGGTGGAATTCAAAGGGTACCAGCCATGATGTTCTTCGATCAGGAAAAGACACTGGAGCAAATCAACTTGGGTAAGAGATAAGGATGTTCAGCTGAATGAAAGACTAGTTATCAGTAATGTCAGAAAACAAATAGCTTGGTGTATTTGGCTTAACACTTTAGACCGCTCAAACTGTGTGAATTTGCAAACCGGAGCAGGTGGCTGAATAACTTAGAATGCCATGGTCGTCTAGCTATGATAATCATCATGTCAGGACCATAATATTATCAAAAGGTGAAAGGCTTCTGTCATGTTCTTTTGCAGAGTGAGTGTTCATAAATGGCATTTTTATTTATTATTTTTTACAGGAAACTATGAAGTCTTACCAACTGAGCCACTCCATGATGTGAAAGAACACATCTGCAATGTCTTCACGGAACTGCCAGCCCACCTTGAGGAAGGAGAAAAGAAAGAGTTTGAAGACATCATTGAGTGTACCTTTGCTGGTAAAGAAAAACTTCGTGGCTGTGACTATCGCCTTGCAGCTGTCATTGTGGCACAATATCTGAGAGGTTAGGGCAATATTAGCATTATTCCATAGAACTAGCTTAGGACAGTAACCTATGGTACACATGTAACCTTTCCCTAAAAAAATGTCATAACAAAACTATTTAAACCCATATTACTACATCAGATATTTAGAATTCTTGAATCAATAATAAACTGATCATTTATTTAATACTGTAACTCTGGTTTTTAAATTTGTACAAAAATATTCAAGTTTGTGTTCCCTGTTGCATCATCATCTAAGTTTTTAAATTGACCCTGTAAACATAACATAAGACTGTATACATGCATATCACTTATACATGTTTTTTGCTATCAATTTGTAGGAAAAGTCAGAGCTAAAGTTCAGTCTCTGCTGGATACCCTCACTGAGCTCAGTAAGCTCCTTTACCTGCCTGCCCAGTCTCGCTCACCAAGACTTGTGCTTCGCCTCCACAACACAGCATTTTTGCATGCGATGCTATGTAAAGAGATTATTGGCCAACCTGAAATCCTGACGAGCAGAAAATTTTATGGAAGGTACTGGCACTCACTTACAGCACATGCTGCCAAACAGAGTAGGATCATTTCAGGGAGGTCAACAAACACAGAGGAGGAAGGCACTTTAATACCTTGCAAGGTATCACCAAGTTAACCAACAGAAGACCTGGTGATATCATCACTCCCAGCCTTGTTCGCCTCCAAGCAGAACAACACATGACAAAGGCCAGGCAAGCAAGTGCTGTGAAGGCCCAGGAGTCCCAGATCTCAAAATATTATAAGGCATTACCAGCATTTCCAAACACAGTCATACCGCATAGGTTTCTTATGAGATACCCCAGAGAGTACCAGGTACATCTCCAGAGTATAAGCGATTTCCTTGTCTGTGGTGAAGGTGTTTGGTGGAAGCACATTGTGTCTGGAGTGGAGTTTCTTGATGGTCCAGGCGAGCTTAGTTTCAGACCTCAAGGACCTTCCCTCCACCACTTCGGGTCGAGCAACCTTAGTTTAGAAGAGCAACACCTCAAGCAATGTTGGGATATGTGCCTTGCTCAAGAAGACATCAAAATTCCCCACAGAGTCATAAGATTGTATGGAGATAATGGTGATTGCATTCAAGTGATTCACACCAATTTTTTAGATGATGGTGATGATGAAGATGATGATGACCAAGATCACGACGTTGATGACAATGAAGAATATGTGGAGGCAGATGACACTATCGAAGAACAAGTAGAAAAACTAGAGGTCAGTTTAGAGGGAGCCTGCTGTGTTGCTGATGAAGAACTTGGTATGTTTGATGACCAAGATGGCAATGGTGATGATAATGGTGACGATAAAAGTAACAAGGGACTAGAAATATCAAATGCCTCCTCAATTGCCATTTCACATGGATACCAATTGTCCACGGTAAATAGCCCTGACATCCAAAAAAAAAACATTAGCTTTTAACTCTATTTTTATAACTATTTTAAACAATTAGATATTTTATATTTTTAGAAATTGTATTTAGCAGGGCCCCTCTGGAGACCAGCAACTGTGCTGAATGGGCCACCCTGTATAAATAAAGTTTTACTACTACTACTACTACCCCAACAAATGACAGCCCTGTCACTACACCTGAGTACAATGAAAAAGTTGCAAAGGAAGATGATAAATCAAGTTCTGAGTGCACTCAGCCTAAGCAGATAACAACAAAGCTCTGCAAGAACATTGCAAGAATTCTCGGGGAGACAAGTGATATCCTACTGCTAGATAGAGCCAGAAAAGACCTGCAATTCCACCCCAAGAGTACATTTCACCAAGACAAGTATAAAAACCTTCTTACACAGATGCAGACAAGAATTCTGGCAGAACATGCTTCATTGAAAAAAGAACATAACAACTGGGAAAAAGAATTTTGCCTCAACCATGACTTTCGTGTACCAAATTTCAATGATGTGAAAGAGGATGGGAGACAATACTCCATCTACAAGAAAATTCTTTTATGTAGGGAACTTCTAAAACACTGGAAGATAACAGTTCATTTGTAGACAAGGTTTACAGGGCCTAAATATGGGGTTTCAATAATGGCTGGGTACAGGGCAAATTTAAAGGCTGTGACCACAATTTTGCCATTTTTTGTACTGGAGTTTCTCCATTTAAAAAGAAAGTTAAAATAATAAATTATAGCCCACCAGCGAAACCATTAATGACGAATGATAAATTTGCTCCTTACCTAAGACATTAGTGAAGCTCCTCATAAATACATGTACCAAAGCATAATTATAACTTAGTTTTTCATTTCATTTGCAAAAATGTAAAATAAATACACCCTAACTTTAGGAAGCTTCTGTATACAAGATTCACATGAGAACACGGTGTAAATTATGAAACACCTGGACGTTTATAATAGTTTAATCATCGGTCTTTGATAATCTGAGCTGTAAATATTCAATATTGCCACGTAAATGTTCAACTGCACACAATTTGTACACACATGGCAGAAACTAATAACACGAAAGCATCTTTAGATTGCTTATTGGAAAAAACCTCGTTGTGTTTAACAGAACTTCGCAATACAGGCAACCAATGGATGTACAAGTTTGTTTGATATATTCTCCTAACAAGACTAAGGAAAATATAAGGGGGCTAGTTGGGAGAACATCGAAGAAAATCAGTTTTACCAGCACATGGGCTGAAAAATAAACACAACCAAAACCACTCGTAAAACGAAAGTGTGCCACTTCGAATGGTTCTTTTAAAAAAAATTAAAAAAAATTAAGTTTTCGACAGCCGTATGAAAAGACCTTAGGCAAAACAGAAAGAAAACAAGAACAACGGACTTACCGCGTGAACGTGTGCTGCGAACCCCGTCATATATACTTGACCAGATGCTTAAACAGTTCTCATTTAGTCGCCAGTGAAGTGACTCCAAAGCAAAATAACTTCCATAATTCTTAACGCAAGACGCCACCATCCAGACCGAAATAAACAGTTCGTATAAACACCACCGCTTCGACAATTTCAGCTTATGGCCACACTAACGACGCCATTTTTTCTCAAGCCTGGCCAGCTTGCTAAATGCTTGGTAACCACGCCCTCAAAAAATTTGAAGCCATGCCTTAATTTTCTTGAGAGGCACGAGAATCTCAAAAGGGATGGAAGTATGTGAAATGCCCCATCCAACCGTGTTTGCTGTTTTGTGGGCAAGATCAAGCCCTGGAGTATATGAAAGCGGTGTATAGTCAACCTCATCCAGACGTGTTGGACATGTGGACTTGTTTGCAGTGTTTTTGCCGTGAACCCGCCACGCTACAACAGAGCCATTCCACCCAGAACCCCGATCGATTGTATGTGACCTGTTCCAAGAAAAAGTGCCACTTCTTCCGGTGGGCCGATCACTCATTGGGTCCCAAGTACTGGAGTTGGTTTCATGACCATCCCCCCAAAAAAGCAGACCAGCAAGCCGAACCACCTTTACCCAGCCGTGATGCTCAAGGATATCCCAAACGTGGAGTGGACATCCCTGGCCCACCACCTCGAGTCAGAAGCAAAGAGGAAGTGGAACGAGAACGACCCCTGACAGACTATGAGAAACAATTGTTGCGAGAAATTCAAGATCTCAAGAACCGTCAAGAAATGATGGTAGCACCAGCTCCCCCGCCCCCCAAGTACAGTGACAGTGTCGAGAACTGGCAGAAAGGTCTAGAGACAATCACCTGTGGACGTCTAGGTCTCTTTTAATGTATAAAGGAGAACGAATAAAATTTTTTATTTAGTGTGTGACCATGGAGTCTGTGTGGATGTGTTATGGGGGTCTGTTGTCCCTGGTGCAATGGCAATGTCATCAAACCCTTTGCCAAGTCTTATATGACCACCAACCCGGTGCCAAAATCCCCATTCCCCCTTGTCCCGAGGACACGCATCCTCTCCAGATCTTTGAAGAAACCCACGTGCACCTGAACTTGTATCGATGGGTGGTGTTTGTCTTATGGTTAAAAGCCCATCCGAACGCGTGGCGATGGTATCGAATCATTCAAAAGGCGCATCCCAACACTGTACCCACCATACCGACCTTATGGGATGAATGCCAGAAAGTATGGCCCCTCGAAAGAAAAAGCTCAATGTCTCCCAATCATGGTTGAGTCGTTACCACGATCCTCGAGCCCCCGGCAGTTTAGAAGGTGTGCAACGGTTTGCCAAAGCCCATCGTCTCCCCTTGAAAAAAGCCCAACATGGTTTGGAACGGGATTTGGCCTACACCTTGCATAAACCGCGACGTCGTCGTTTTCCCACGGTGCCCGTGATCGTGGGAGGCTTAGACGATCAATGGGTGGCGGAATTAGTCGAAGTGCAACCGTTGGCCAAATATAATCGTGGCATACGGTATTTACTGACGGTGTTGGATGTGTTGTCCAAGTACGCGTGGGTGCAACCCTTGAAAGCCAAAACCGGCGTGGCACTGGTGAAAGCCTTTGAGAAGATTTTGAAACAACGACGTCAACCCAACCGATTGCAAACGGATCGAGGGAAGGAATTTTACAACCGGACATTTCAACGATGGCTCGACGAGCAAGGCATTCAACATTTTTCCACCGAAGGGGATGCTAAAGCCAGTGTGGTGGAACGATTTAACGGCACCTTGAAAGAACGTTTGTATCGTTATCTTACCGCGGCCAACACCTTGAAATTTGACGACGTGTTACCCGAGTTGGTGCAAGGGTACAATGCCACACGTCATCGAAGTATTGGCATGGCCCCCCAAGACGTGACGTGGGACAACGAAGAAGCCGTATGAAAACGATTGTACGGCAAACGGTTGAAAGGCCAGAAAAAACCTAAATTCAAAGTAGGCGATTGGGTGCGTCTCAACAAGATTCATCGGACGTTTGAAAAAGGGTATTTACCTGGTTGGACCGAAGAAGTGTTTGTGGTGCATCGCGTGGTACCAGGACCGGTGCCCACCTATAAGATTCGCGAATGGGATGACACCCCCGTTCAAGGCACGTTTTACGAGGCGGATTTACAAAAAGTCCATGTGTCCGACGTGTTTCGGATCGAAAAGGTACTTAAGCATCAAAAAGATCGATGGTTGGTCAAGTGGAAAGGGTGGCCGGACAAGTACAATAGTTGGATTGCAAGCCAAGACGTGACGTCCCTCCAACCGCCCCAGACAAAGACAAGACCCTCCAAAAGACGACGACGTGACTAGACAGGCATGATGTGGGTGCCCAATTCTTCGTTTTACGTGACGTTGATGAGTTATGCTAGTACCAAGGAGTTTCCTGAGAACAAGCCCCATCATTTCAGAAACCGGTTGCCCCAACCGATTCGATTTATGGGACGAGGATGGATGGTGGGCATGGTGAGTTTATCCTCACCCACCATTCCCGTCGTGGGGGAAGATTTTGTCGGCAACCAAGAACCTCTGCTGTACGTGCGATGGCACGAACGGGTGCATGACAAAGACGATCAAGGGAACGATCGCTGGTGGCATCAACGTCGCGAATTCACCCTAAGGGGTCAAGACATGAAAGAGGAAATGGCCTCGTCGACGGGATCGCAATTTTTTCATAAACTGGTGTATCGTTACGAGCAAGAACGTGCTAAACGAACCGCCCCCAAAAACAAATGGACAGAGGACAATGGCCTCAAATTGTACCCGACCTTTGAATGGACCTCAGAAGGGGATTTGTTGTTGAATACCACCAATGTGGATTACAAACGACAAGTGGCCCATTTGTCATGGGGTAAAAGCTTGGCCCTGAAAATGAAATGGATCGAACAAGTGTCGACGGGCGTGTATCGTCTGGGACCCAATCTCTTGCAAGAATTTCAAGGCATTTCCACCATTCCCATCCCGACGGATGTCCTCGATGCCAGCAAGAAACCCACCTTTTGGAAAGTGGATGGGGAGTATGTGAAGTTGAGTCTATCGTGCCCTTGGCGTTTTGTGAATTTGAACGACACCTTTCGTCCCTCGTCGGAATTTCCCTCCACGCGTCCTTTGCACGTGTATTGCGATGTAGGGACCAGCAGCATGGTAGGGGGTCGCATCACAGATCTCTTACGAGAAATCAAGTACCAGCCTCAAAACACCACGCACTTTGAACCTCGACATATTCAATATGTCCCGGTACGCAATGAAGTGGTGGAAATCGTGGAAACGCAGATGGCCGAAACCAATGGGGATCTGGTCAAGTTTGGGGAAGGCCGTACTATCCTGACCCTCCACTTTAAAAGGGAAGTGGTGGTGTGAAGAAAGAAAAACAAGATGTCGTTCTACGTGACGTTACCGAGTCATGCCAACCGACATGAATTTCCCAACAACCAAGCCAATTCCTTCAAGATTCGTTTACCTCAACCGTTACAGCTCACGGGGGGTGGATGGCAAGTGGGTTTGAGTGCCATTTCCTTACCGGATGCTCGCGTCAATTTGTATGAGTTGGTGCAAAAAGATGGGTACATCATGTGGACGTCCTGGGACCAAGACGTCCCCAAACCGGGTGGAAAAGACGGGGAAATGGTCGGGCGAAATGACAGCGCGCAAACCCTCATCAATGACGTCCAAGATTTGGATTGGGTGGTGGATGGCGTGAGTTTCATGAAAGCCGCCATTGCTCACTTGGAACAACGACGCAAGGAAACGGCGATTCAAGGAGGTCGGTTTGTCAACGATCAGGGCAAACATATGTACGTCAAGTTTCGTTGGGAAGGCGAGGATCTGCTCATTGACAACACGAATGTCTGCCATTGCAAAACTGACACGCCAGCCCTGTACATCTACACCAAGTTGGCTCTCAAGATGGGATGGTTACGTAAAATTAGCAGTGGATTGATTTTGGGACCGAACTTACAGCAAGAGTTCATGGGGGACCAAATCCCCAACATGAAAGAACCGATTAACAACGATTGGAACGATGTGGACGACGATCAGAGCAACCCGGTCTTTTGGACGGTGCGTTCTTTTTTACCGGATCATTTACAATTGAGTATGAGTTGTAGTTGGCGTTTCACCAATTTGAATGTGGCGTTTCGTTCGGTGGTGGGCGACCCTTCGCGATCGTTGCACGTGTACTCGGACGTGGCAGGCAGTATGATGGTAGGCAATCGCGTGACCGATTTGTTGCGAGAAATCCACTACAAGCGGGAAGGCAGAGGCACCATGTACTTTGAACCGTTGCACATTCAATACCTACCGCTTCGTAATGAAGTGGTGGAAATCATTCAAATTCAAGTCACCGAAACGTCTGGCACCGAGGATAAGGTGGTCAGGTTTGGAAAAGGCAACACCCTGGTCACCTTGCACTTAAAAAAGGCATAAAAAGAGAAAAGGAGATGGTCAGTCAAAGATGCCAAAGACAAGAGCACGTCGAAGACGAAGGCAACGAGGTGGTCTCTTGCCTTTAGCCGCTCTCGTGCCAGCCTTGATGGCCGTGGGGAAAGCCGCTGCGTTGGGAGCGGTGGGTGGTGCCGCGGGTTACGGTGGCAAAAAAGCCATGGAAGCGGCGACCACTTGGAAGAAAAAGAAAGGCAGATGAGAGGGGGTATAAAAAGAGAAAGGGGGTTACGTGAAGCATAGACATTGGTGAAGAGCAAAGAAGACACCATGCGAGGGGGAAGTTTGACACGATTTCGTACGGACGAGTGGTATGATCAACATGGGAACGGTCTGATGAGGGAGGTCATGCGTGGCGGTTTCCAAGGCCTTAAAAGGACCCAAAATCCCTTGAAACTGCCTAGTAACACCTTGCGTGGATTGAACGCAGGCTTAACACGAGGTATCAAACGCAAAGCCGAAGACGTCATCAAAAAAGAAATCACCAAACAAGCCAAGAAAGCCTTGAGCCATAAGAACGTGAAAGAAGCCGTGCGGGTAGCCAGTGCCTTGTTTCCCAAACAAACCAAACGAGCGCGGGATATTTTGGGAGTGTAAATGGAGCCCGTGCATTCACGACCTCGACGGATTCGTAGTGATCGGGGTTTGTCTCAATGGGGAGGTGCTTTTTGGAAACTCATGCGACGACAACGTGGTGGCTGGTTGAGTCCCGAGGTGATGAGAGTACCCGGGTTTGATTTGAGACAACGCTTAGCACGACGACGACGGTATAAAAACCCCTCACGACGACGGGGTACCACCACTCGACGACGACGACGTTAAACATGCCTGACGTGAGTACGCAAACCCCACCGGCTCACCCGCGTTCCGAAGGGACCGTCAACCCCGCGTTACGGATTTTCAAGGTGCCACCGACCGACATTAGCATCAATGCCTATCGCATGGTCACCATCCAACCCACCACCACGGGTATCAATCTCATGGAATTCATTGTGCCAGGGTTGGACGATTTTGTGGATTTGGGACGCAGTTACTTTACCATGGAATTGAGATTGCAGAAAAGTACGAACGATGACTTGGTGGCCAATCAGAAATTGTGGCCCGTCAACAATTTGGCCCATTCCATCATCAAACAAATTGACTTGCAGTTGAATGGCACGCTGATCAGTCCTCAATCCGACACCTATCATTACAAAGCTTACCTAGAAACCTTGCTGAATTATGACCGAGAAGATGGCAAGACCGTGTTAGGACCCCAAGGCTGGTTCAATCAAGTGGATTTCCCACCCCAATGGACTGCCACCAACACAGACTATGGCACCCCTGATGCAGCCTATCGGGCTCTTAGTGCCAATCACAAAGGGGCGTTGGCTGCGATGGTAGCTGAAGTGGGGAAGTATGCTGGAGGTCTCACCCACAGTCTGGTGTTTACCCCGCACTTGGAAGTGTTTCACACCGGCAAATTGTTGGTGCCAGGCATCGAAATCAAGATGAAATTTCATTTCAATAGCCCGAACCTGTTTTTGAATGGGGTGGCTCTAGCCGGCCGATTGATGGAAGGCGATGTGAAACTACGGTTTCATCTATGTCAACTGCGTTTGAATGACGCCATCTACAGGAGTTTGTCTCAAAAAAGACACAATGAAGGACAAATCGCCTCCTACCCGACCGTCCGCAGTGAAATCCGGACCTTCAGCATGCAAGGCAACCTGACCCGCTTTGACATCCCCAACCTGTTTCAAAACAGAATACCACGCCGGGCCAGGAGAGGGTACGAAGCTGCATGCTAGGAAAAACTTTTGCGTCTTTTATTCGATAGAGCTCAAACTTTGCACAATGATAGAACTTTTTATTCCAAACAATCGTATCGTTTTTGTTTTTTGATTTTAACGGTTTTTGGCGGGAAAATGACGTCACAGTGCTAAAGGCAAATTTTCAATTGTCTCTTATGGCACAAAAAGTATATGATTCTGAAAGAACTCATTGAGATAAAGTGAAATGCGAAAAAATCATTGAAAAACCTCAATCCGTCTTGAAGATATAAAGATCTGAATTTTATAAATGTTCTAAAAATAGTAACAAAATGGCGGAAAATTCAAACTTCCGAACTTTATATCTTCAAGACGGATCGAGCTTTTTCAATAATTTCTTCGCATTCACTTTATCTCAATGAGTTCTTTCAGAATCATATACTTTTTGTGCCATAAGAGACAATTGAAAATTTGCCTTTAGCACTGTGACGTCATTTCCCCGCCAAAAACCGTTAAAATGAAAAAACAAAAACGATACGATTGTTTTGAATAAAAAGTTCTATCATTGTGCAAAGTTTGAGTTCTATCGGATAAAAGACGCAAAAGTTTTTCCGAGCGTGCAGCTTCGTGCCCTCTGCTGGCCCGGCGTGTACCGGACCGATTGATTGTGGGGTTGCTAGACAGCCGTGCCTTCAATGGGGATGTGACCCGAGATCCCTTCTGTTTCCAGAAATTTGGTCTGACCTCCATGAAACAGATTGTCAAAGGAGAAGAATACCCTTATGAAACCCTGCACTTGGTGCACAACAATGGCACCCGAGATAATCTAGGGTACTTCCGCTTTCTGCAAGCCAGTGGTGCCTGGTGTAAAAAGAAAGGCAATATGGTAGAACTAGGAGATTGGGGCCAAGCTAAAAATTGTACCTTGGTCATGTTTGACAATGTAGCCAATGGATGTGCGGACAGTCAAAACCTCAACCCCAAGCAAACAGGCGATTTACAACTCGTCTTGGAATTTGGAGCGGCACCCAATACCAATATAACCGTACTCGTGTATGGGGAATTTGAGAACTTGCTGGAGATTGACCGCAACGGAGCCGTGTTGTATAACATTTACCAGCACTGAAGATGGAACACGTGGCCTTGAATAATGTGCAATTGGATTATTTAGCCCGAGACGACCCGCAATTGAAACCTGTCTTTTACGGAACGGTGGCGTGTGATCGTTTACCCAAGAGTCCTGTCAAGACCACTTCGCAAGGGTACATTGTGAATACGGACCCACACGATCAACCGGGACAACATTGGTTAGCGGTCTGGACGGACGGAAACGTGTGTGAAGTGTTGGACAGTTATGCCTTGCCCATGGACACGTATGTGCAAGCCACCCCGTTACGAGATTGGATCGTGAAACATTGGAAGTACGTGGTGACCAATGGCAAGTCCCTACAAGCCATTTCAAGCAAGAGTTGTGGCGATTACGCCTTGTTGTACTTGAAAGCCAAAGCCCGTGGACGGACCTTGCAAGATTTTTTAAATGAGTTTTCTGATCATGATTATGTAAGCAATGACCATCAAGCTGGTCAACGCCTTCAACAACTCATTGTAGGTCAAGAAGCGAGATGGTATCAAATCTGTTGTCACCCGTATCATCAATGTAATTAAAACATGTTGGAAAAAACTGTGTCGGAGTCGTAGCTCAGTCGGTAGAGCCTTGGATCCCCGAAAAAATAGGAGGTCGTGCGTGGGTTCGAGTCCCACCGACTCCAATAAAAAGGTGCTTTTTTTTCATGGGTATTAGTCCTCATCATGCAAACGGGGAAACCGTTTCGTTTTCATACGCCGTCCAGTATTTTGGTCGTGGGGCCCTCGGGATGTGGCAAAACCGTGTTTACGGAAAAACTCTTGTTAGACAATGCGGACTTGTTTCAAACCCCACCGACCCAAATGCATTATTGTTATGGGGCCTGGCAAGATCGATTTCGAGGCATGCAAGATCAAGAGGTGGTGTTTCACGAAGGGATTCCCGATCATGACGCGTTGGTCCAATGGTTTCCTCCAGGCCATAAAGGGGTCCTCGTCTTGGATGATTTAATGGACGAAGGGAATCACAATAAACGCGTGTTGGATTTATTCACCAAACATTCGCATCATCAAGGGGTGACGGTCCTGTACTTGTGCCAAGACATGTTTCCCGTCGGTCGATATGCCAAAAGTATTTCCCGCAATGCCCATTACATTGTGGCGTTCAAGAACCCACGAGATCAATTAGGGGTACGCAATGTATTGTTGCAATCGTTTCCTACCACCTGGAAAGACACGTTGGAGACGTTTCATCAGGCCACCACACGACCGTATGGGTATTTGGTGTTGGATTTACACCCCGCCTCCTCCGATCAACAACGTTTGTTGAGTCACCTGTTAAAAGACGAAGGATGGACTTGCACCTATCAAAAACGTCTAGAAAGGGACGACACTACCTTGGAATAGGAAAAAGAGAGCGACCATGGCCGATGATGACCGTCAACCTCCGCAAGCGTACGATACCGTGGCCCCGGCCGGGGTCGGGGCGACCACGACCAATCAAATGTCCCCAAGGGCCTTCCAAGATTTGTATTTGACGGGAGACCAAGGCCTTCTCGACGTCGCCATGGAGGAAATCCACCCCGATGCCCTCCATGAGTTTTTGAGCAGTCTTCCCTCCCCCAGTACAATCTCGGGCTGGCCCGATGTGGATGGCGCACCCCCTTTACAGGCCTCTTCGCCAGCCGGGGTAGGAAGTCCAGGAAGTCCATCATTCCGTAGTATACAGACCACCCCGGAGTCTTCCCCGGCAACCCCCCTTAGTAGGGGAAGCGCAAGCTTGTTGCCTACTCCTCGAACAGCAACAAGGGCTCGAACAGCAGCGGGTGCCGGGGGTGATGGTGGTGATGGTGGTGGTGGTGGTGGTGGTGGTGGACGTGGTGGTGGTGGTGGTGGACGTGGTGCTAGTGGTGGTGGTGGTGGTGGTGCTGCTGGTGCTGCTGGTGGTGCTGGTGGTGGTGGTGCTGCTGGTGGTGCTGCTGGTGGTGCTGGTGGTGGTGGTGGTGGCGGTGGTCGTCGTGGAGGTGGTGGTGGTCGTCGTGGACGACGTGGACGACGACGACGGCCCCCATCTTGGACACCTCCCTCCAATCCAGCTACCCCTCGAGGATCTTGGAGTCCTGGGAGTCAGCCTCGTACCTTGCGTCAAGCGGATTTACAACGTCGTTTACGGATGATGTTACAAGATCAAGAACAATTGGCACAAGGACGTGAAATTGCCAATATCACCATGACCAATAGCATTGTGACCAGTTATAAACAGGGAGGAGCCCCAAGTGTGCAAACCTCTTCGTCCCGGGTTTCGCCGTGATGAAAACCGTCGTGTCGTTATTGAATGGATCCCGACGTCCTGGCGTCCCCTTGCCACCGGACCTGTTACAACGCATGGATTCCTTGTATGCCTTTTACCATCAACAATGGTGGTGTTATCGCACAATGTTGAATCATTTCAAGTGTGTGAATGCCTTGTTCAATGGCATGGCATTACTCCTGATGGCCGCAGGCATGATTGCTGGACCCCTTTTGGACAACAGTACGTTGGTGGCGTGTTTGGCGGCGGTGGGGACGGTGGTCAAAGGATGGAACGATTTTAAACAATACCGATTTAAAGTGGCCATGAGTCGGTTTGCCTTTACCACGTATGCCAAAGCCTTGACCGAATTGAAAACCTATGTGCGGGGGGTTCCCTTGGAGGACCTGGAAGGGTTTTTGATCAAGAAGCAAACCTTCGATGATACCATTGTGGATTTCACCCCTCCGTTACCCAAACGATGTGTCCAAGATTACCATCGTCAGTTTGTGTACCAACCCGTGGAAGCCCAATGCTATGTGGACGGATGTCCTCGTCCCTTGAGACCCAAAGACTATTCGACAGATAAAAAGCCGCTCCCTCCCAGTCCCACCCTCTTAGAACCATGGCCGTCCAACGAAGACGACGCAGAAAAAGGAAACGACGTCAAGGAGGAGGGGCTTTAATTCGTCGCAAACCCCGTTTGGTGGATAAAATAGCGCATGGCATGAGTATGTTTCTATCAGTCCAGCGCCTGGGTTTGGCATCGCTTTAGGCAAATTAGGCGCTCAAGCCTTGAAAGGCGTTACCGACAATGTACAACATTACCGACAACGACGACAAAAAGGCAGTGGTTGGTGGCAAGATTTCAAACGCAATACCCGTCAAGGCTATAAAGAGACGCGGGACGTGATCAAACAAAACAAAGCCCTTCAACGTGTGTTGATGAACCGTCCATGGTATCCTTGAGGAGAAGACCACGACGACGACCACGTCGTCAACGAGGAGGTTTCTTAAATCTATTGGTCCCAGCCATGGCGGGATTGGGGAAAGCCGTTGCATTGGAAACGGATAAACGTATAAAACGCACGATCCAAAAAGCCAATCAACGGTATCGTTGTCGCCATCGGTAAAAGATGCAACGTCTTCGACGTCAATTACCGTTTTTACCAACCATGTTACAAGCAGCCAATCGTTTCAAACGTCAAGATTTGTTACAACATGCCAATGCCGATCAAATCAATGCCGTGAGTGAATTGGTCTTAAACTTCTTTAAAAACAAGATTCCTGTGACCCCACCCATCCTAGCCAAACTTCAACCCTATAAAAAGGTGCTACGCGACTTGGGTCGTCGTCGACATTCCGTGAAAAAACGTCGTCAGTGGTTGGTCCAACAAAAAGGACGCGGATTGTTTCAAGGACTTCATCACGTGTTATGTCAATGTGTTCGTTAACCCTTCCCACGTGGATGTTACAAGACATGGAAAGACGCATGTTCTTATTGGAAGCATAAATATCACCTGTTGTATCGAGAGACCATGCATATCTTAAAGTCCCGTCTTTGTGAGAGCTGTCGTGACCAACTTTGCCCCCGACGGTAGTCAACCACCATAGATGAGGTCTACATGATTCCCCACCAGGACTTGGAGCAACTCATTCAATATTACAAAGGAGAACTCACCGAAAATGCCTTGTTGAACAAAGCCGCCACGTTAGCCGCCAAAAAACATGTCTTGTTAGCCAACCCCCAATTACCCCCAGCCCTGGTCAATGCTCAAACCAAACCGTTGAGTCAAGAATTAACCAAGTTAACCAAACGCATCCGTCAATTTCCCGGAGGCGTGGGTGTGGGGGCACCGGGTGGCCCGCCATTCGAGGAGGAGGAAGAGGAAGGGGATTTGGTGACGGGACCCGTGGAACAATGGTTGAAGCGCATGATAAAAGGTAGCCCGTCCACTCCCAAACCTCCCATTACCCCTGCAACCAAGAAAGGCAAAGCAGCAGCGACCACCAGTAAGATTATCAAGAAAGGAAGCCCCTCCACCAGTCGAGGAGACGATATAAGTCGTCGTTTAGAAGCCATTCGAGAACGTCGCAAGACGTTGGAAAAACAAATAGCCGAGAGTGCTAAAGGCAAAGGCAAAGGCAAAGCACCCGCCCGAGAAGTGGAACGATTGAAACCCTTACCGGGGCCCGAGGCAAAAAGTTACGACGTCGATTGGATTACGACAGTGACTAAAAAATGCCCACCAAGAGATGGAGAAGGGGTATCAAACGGAAACGCACCCAACGAGGAGGGGCAGTGGATGTACAAAAATGGATTGCTAAAACCGGCAAAGAATTTCATTGGCCTGGCTATCAGTACATGGGCCCTGGCACGCATTTGGCCAAACGTCTGAAACGTGGGGATCCCGGCATCAATCGCTTGGACCAGATTGCTAAACAACATGACATTGATTACAGCCGTGCCAAGAATTTGCAAGATAAATGGAAAGCCGATACTAAGATGATCCAAGCCATTGATCGATTACCCGGCAAGAAAACCAAGAAAAAAAATCATGCAAGCCAAGAAACGTTTAAAATTGTAATTTAATGGTACACCAAACCATTACATGTTGAGTAAAAAATAAAAACAAATGAAAATGTCAATCACTGTCTCATTATTAGTTCTACCACAATGATACAATGTTCTACCACAAATCAAGCAAGAAGCTAGTGGGTGGCCCGAATGGTGTAACACTGAGGAAAAGAAGAACCAGTACGTGGAATTATACCACCAAAAGGAGGGCATCCGCTTGGAGTACGACAAGATCCAAAAGAATCCAGGGTTGCGAAGCCTAGCCAAAATGTTCTGCCAAATACGATATTCTGCCAAATAGTCATACGATTTTCTGCCAAATACTAAGACGAGAGTTAACTGACAAAATCGTCCAAATCAAAGCAAGAATCCTGCGGGGTCCATTCGTCCACCGAACTTAACAAACCATATAAAGAATCGTCCGATGACAAGTCACACAAAGAGTCGTCCGATGACGACGGCAAGTCACTAAGCTCCTCTGGTAGGTTGTCCAAAAATCCCCTCCCATCGTCCCACATGCCACAAGAAGAAACGGACGATTCGTCGCATCCAGCATGATTCATGTCCGTTATAGTCATGGCACAAGGTGGATCTTTGTCCTCCTCCGGGGTGGAGGGGAGGGAGTCATCCAAAAGTTCACAAAATGTCTCCAAATAGGTTTCAACGGGAATAGGTTTCATACAGTCCTCCAATTCGATGGTCAATTTCAGGGGACCCAGTGATTTGATTTTCTCTAGCGTTCTCTGTTTCTCTGCTAAGGCCTTTCGCCGTTTCACACGATATTGCGCCCTCCACGCCCGTCGGTGTTCCGTTTGGTTGTATTGCCCTCCGCTCTTCCCGATGCTTGGCATAGTACCGTCTGCAGGCCTCCTTCACTTTCGCCCGATACCTCTCCCGATAGAGACGTTTCGCAGCGGCCAGTTTCTCTGCATTTCTGGCCCGGTACAATTTTTTAGCGGCGGCCACTTTCTCCGGATATCTCGTCAGATACCGTCGTTTCTGAGCGGTCAGTTTCTCTGGATGTTGGGCCCGGTACAATTTTTTAGCGGCGGCCACTCGCTCTGGATGTCGGGCCCGGTACCTGGCTTGGCTGGCCCGTTTCAGTTCCAGTCGTCGCTTTTCTTTGGCTAGGATCTCCGCGACTTCGTCGTCGTCGTCGTCAAAGTCAACGTCGTTGTCGTGGGAGTCATCGTCGTCGTCGTCGTCGTGGGAGTCATCGTCGTCGCTTGGTGGGTACGTCGTCGTCGTCGTGGTGGTGGGGCGTCGGTGGCACGTGCAACGACAGCATTGTTGGACGCGTTTTACGTGAGGCATCAGGAGATGGCGGCGGTGCTGGTGGGGGTGTGAGAGGCCGCTTGAATTGGTGGTGCCAATTGGTCCAACAGTAATCAAGACCCTCCACGAACCACTCGCAGGTCAATTGGGGGTAACACAATTGTTGTAAGTGAGCGATTCGTGCTGCTCGGGTTGTCTGAGCTGCCTGTTTCTACTGTTCTCTCTCTTTCAACCGCTCTCCGAACTCACTAACGCCTTCGTTCAACAGCAACTCCGCGTTCACTTTCTTTAAAATTGTTTCCACCTCACGATCCTGTTCAAAAGCTTCGAATTCCTCTAACAGTTTCTCTGGACAGGAGGCCATGTTGAGATGACTCACCCCCGAGGTTTGATCTGTTTTATAGTCTCTGGGATCATTCCCCGCAAAGCCTGATGGACTATCTAGTGAGGGGAGAGGGGGGTCCCCCCACCCCTTCACACCCCTCCCTGGGGCACCCTGTGCCCTGTTTGGTGATTGGTCCACCCCCTTCTCCCACGTGACCTTTTTTCTCTATAAAAACGAGCACCGACCTCCAGCTAGCTCATCTGATCATGTCCTCTCACCAAGAGGAGGAGGCGGGGCCCAGTGGCCTCGCCCACCATGAGGTGATTGAATTGCTAGGCCTGAACACCTCGGACTCTGAGAAAGAAGAAGAGACAAACCTGTTATCTCCTGAAGAGACGGCTTGCAGTGACGAGGATGAAATCTGTCAAGAGGCATTGGATCGCTTCGAACGCCAACGTGCCTTTCAAACTCACCTCCTTCAACAAAGTGGTGGAGGTATGGATGCCAGTGCGGAGGGCGCCTTCGAGTTTGACTTGGACAATTATGTCGATCGTCTAAGTAGTCGAATGGGTGTTCGTGAACGTCATTTCAACAGCCGTTTACGCCAAACGGGGAACTTGATTCCAGATCAAAACATCACGGAAGCCCTACAAGATGGCTTACGTCGAGCGGTGAATCAAGCGTTAACCACCACGCCCGACCTCAACGATCAAGATCGCCTCTACTTCACCATTGGCTCCAACAGGCTCCACAACAACTTTCACGGCTGGGGTTTACAAGCACGAGAATGGCGTCAAGGAGGTGAACGTATGGAAGCCCTGTTCAATCGATTGGCCCAAGCCCTCAACAGCAATGAACAATTTGAAATGGATGACTCGTTCCAATTGTCCATCACCCAAGTTCATCATGCCCCTCAGGGAACTGGTAAACCCCGCCGTGGCAAACCCGGCCATCCTACCATGCAACTATTGACGAGTCAGAAACGAAGCGTCATCAGAATTCACAATAGAGATGAACTCTGTTGTGCCAGAGCCCTCGTGGTCGCCAAAGCCAGAGTGGACCAACACCCGAAATACCACAGCATTCGCAAAGGAAATCAACTCCAGAGACGTCTCGCTTGGGACCTCCATGACGAAGCTCGCGTCCCTCCAGGTCCTTGCGGCTACGATGCCTTGACCAAGTTCAGTGCCACCCCGTCCCTGTCCCATTACCAGATCATCCCGGTGGATGCTCACCGGTCGTTCCACATCACCACCTTTGGAGACACTCAAGACAAACAATTGATCCTGCTCCACGACCATGACCATTACGATGTCATTACTCGTTTACCAGGGTTTTTCGGGTCCAGTTATGTATGTGCCCACTGTTGGAAACCCTATAACACCGAGGGACGTCATCGATGCAGCAAGAAAAAGCAATGCCGAGCCTGTTGCCAAAAAGAGTGCCCTGATTTCCAGGCAGCTTACCCTCGAGGCCAGAAAGCGACCCAACGTTGCCAACAATGTCATCGGGACTTTTTCGGAGAGACTTGTTTCCAAGCACATCTCGGCAAGGACCACGCGGGCAAACCCGTGACCAACCCACAGTCCTCCGTGTGCTTTCTTCGCCGTCGCTGTCCTAACTGTCGTAAACAGGAGGTTGGGGTGGAAAGAATTCAAAGGCACCAATGCTACTACGTGGACTGCCCTTCTTGCCATGAGTACGTGCACGGTGAAACCCATCTTTGTTTTATTCAAAGACCCCCAAAGCCTCAAGAAAAGAAGAGAAAGAGGAAACGTCAAGGAGGCCCTCGTGCTAAACGAGGAGCGGCGACCGCACCGGAGGAGGTCAGGAGGAGGAAGATGTGGACGACCTGCCACCCTTGCACGTGTTTTTTGATATTGAAGCCATGCAACCCCACGAACAACACATTGCTAATCTCATCGTGGCCGAAACCGAAGACGACGATCAACCTATTCGCTTCCCAGGCGAATATTGTACCCGAGATTTTCTCGAATGGCTGGATACACTCACGTTGAACGACACCCGACAAGTCAATGTCTTAGCTCATAATTTCCAAGGGTACGATGGTTACTTTGTGGTTCATCAATACCATAGTGACAACCGGATCGTCGAACAGCTCCGGAACGGGTGTAAACTCTTGGAAGTCAAACACGATCGCATCCGGTTCATCGATTCTCTCAGTTTCTTCCAGATGCCACTGTCAGCCTTTCCCAAAACCTTTGGATTAACGGAACTGAAAAAAGGTTACTTCCCACACAAGTTCAATATCCCAGAACATCAAAACTACGTGGGCATCGTCCCGGCCCTCGATTACTACATGCCTGAAACCATGTCTCCCGAAGGCAAGCAAGCCTTGGAAAAGTGGCATCAAGAGCAACGTGCCAATAACATTGTGTTTGATTTCCACCAAGAATTGGTTGAGTACTGTGAATCGGATGTGCGTCTCTTGAAACAAGGATGTCTGACCTTCAAACGGTTGTTTGAAACGCTGACGGGGTTCAACCCGTTTGACGACATCACCACTGCTTCTGCCTGCAACAAGGATTTACGTATGAACCAGATGATCCCTAACAGTATTGCCAGTGAACCCACCCTTGGTTGGAAGAATCGCATCAATCACTCCAACGTGTCCATCGAATGGCTCACTTGGTGTTCCCAAGAACAGTCTCAGGACATTCAACATGCCAGAAATGCCGGCGAGTATCGCATCCCCGGCACCAACTTCCGTGTGGATGGTTACTGCCACGACACCCAGACCGTGTACGAATTTCAAGGTTGTTTAACCCATGGATGTCCCACCTGTCATCCAAACCGCCACGAAAAACATGTACGTCACTATGATCGAACCATGCAAGATATCTACGAAATCTCGCAACACAAGGTCCAACAGTTAAGAGAACAAGGGTACACTGTGGTCCAAATATGGGAATGCGAATGGAAACCTCTCAAAGAAACCAACCCAGCGATCCGATCCTTCGTCGACAACCTGGAGTTGAACAACCCCCTCAACCCTCGTGACGCTTTCTGTGGAGGTCGGACCAATGCGGTGAAACTGTACCACCATGTCACATCCAGTCAAAAGATCCATTACATTGATGTCACCTCCTTGTACCCTTGGGTCAACAAAACCTCTGTCTACCCTAAAGGACATCCTGAATTCATTTCACAACCGGGTCACACGGACATCCAAGAGTACTTTGGACTGATCCAATGCAAAGTCCTGCCTCCACGTGACCTCTACCATCCCGTCCTGCCTTACCTTCAAGAGGGAAAACTACTCTTTCCCCTCTGTGCCAGTTGTGTGAAAGAAGAAATGCCCAAACGTCCATGGGAAAGAACAGCCGAATGCAACCACACCGACGAGCAACGCGTCCTGACCGGGACATGGTGCAGCCCGGAATTGAACAAAGCCGTCGAGCTCGGGTACGAAGTCCAGTACATCTACGAAGTCTGGCATTTTAAAGAATCCTGTGAAGGCCTATTCGCAGACTATGTCAATACTTGGTTGAAAATCAAGTAAGAAGCTAGTGGGTGGCCCCCCCGGGGTGGAAACAGAGGAAGAAAAACAAGCATACATCCAGGATTACTTCCAGCATGAGGGCATCCAGCTGGAGTACAACAAGATCCAAAAGAATCCTGGGTTACGTACCCTTGCCAAAATGATGCTCAATTCCATGTGGGGCAAGTTTGGACAACGTCTTAACAAGACCCGGCTCCAAGAATTTGATGACCCCCAAGCCTTTCATCGGTTTTTGGATACCGATACCTTGGATGTACGTCATGTCTCCATCGTGAATGACCAAATGGTGGAGGTACTCTACCAGTACCAAAAGGAAGACATCCCCATATCCCCCAACCTCAACATCTTCGTGGCTTGTTTCACCACCTGTTGGGCCCGTCTCAAGCTGTACGAAGCCTTACAGTTACTGGGAGAACGTGTCCTCTACTACGACACCGACTCGGTCATCTACTTAGAGGAACCTGGCCAACCCAGTCCGGTCTTGGGGAATTACCTCGGCGAGTTTACCAGTGAATTGGATGATGACGACTACATCGTTGAATTTGTGTCGGGTGGTCCCAAGAATTATGGCTATAAAACCAAGAAGGGAAAGATCGAATGCAAAGTGAGGGGTTTTCGCCTCAACAGCGAAGGAAAAACCCAGTTGAATTACAGCGTCATGCGTCAAAACGTATTGGATGAAATACAGAAGCCACTCCAGAAACCGCGCCAAACCCCAGTGAACAAAACGTATCAGATCGTGCGGGACCCTAAAACCTATCAGATATTCACGTATCCGGACAAGAAACAATACCAGCTGGTCTACGACAAGAGAGTGGTCAATCCAGACACCTTCAAGACTTACCCCTACGGATACCTGTGAGAGACACACTCATCGAAAAGGAACATTCAGGATTGTCACTCTGTTAAAGGACACTGGAATAAATTATTTTTTGTTTTCCAACATGGCGTCTTTTCTTTGAGTCAAGGACCTCCCCCAGTGCCTGAATTGGACTTTGGACTTTGAGCCCGCCTTCCTCAGCGGTTTTCCCCACCCTGAGCCCGCCATCCCTTTTTCCCACTGGTCAGCGGTTTCCCATCCCAAATCACATGACTTCCGGTTCCTTGAGCCCGCGATCCCTTTTTCCCACTGGTCAGCGGTTTCCCGCTGCAAAACACGTGACCTTCCCATTTCCGGGCACTTCCGGTTCCGGTGACGTCATTTCCGGTTGCGCCCGCATGCCCCTTAGCAACCCCATTGTCAGCGGTTGCCTTTCCGGTTAGCAACAACGAGAACCAATCAGAAGCCAGGAAATTTCCCATATGGGCCCACATTACTACTCAGGGTCTTGAGACAACTGGTAACAGCATCCTGACTGTGCTTAAAATCCTGGCCTCATGTTTTACATCTTGTCATACGAAATTAGTATGAAACGTTAAAGAACCACCTCACTGTTCGAAATGAGTACGCGGTTGTTGTGGCTGGGGCTGTTAACAATTTGACTGAGGACCACGCTTAAGCGACTCAACAACCCCATTTTGCATTTTGGCAAGAAAAACATTGGCAAGAGAAACAGGTTCGCTCGCGCGCAGATTAAGTGCTACGCCCAAAATAGCATTGGGGAGGGACACAGTCTTGGGTTGCGCCTTTAAAAGTAGAAGATTCATTGGTCACGTATATAAACAGTGTCATCATAATGAAGCCAAGGTTTGTTGGGAAATTGGTAAATTTGCAATAATATCCAAACTGTTATTTCAGGAAAAAAAAACAATTCATTTGGCTACGTGATGATTTTAAATGCGGTCAACAACCCCACTTTGCCTTTTGGCAAAGTTCACTTTAAAACTGAAATCTGGAGTATTCTTTTGACATCTCAAACTGGCAGGGAGGGACACAATGTGTCCAACAACTGTGACGATGGTCGCCCAGTCTGTAGCCACATTTCTTTCCCGTTGACAGATGAACAACGGATGAAGATTAAACAATCTCATACAGACCTAACTGATTCTAAATAAATACACAAATTGTTAGTTTTACAGAAAATGAACTGAAATTACGATTCGTGATTTATAGAAAGCGTGCGCGGCACTCAACGTGAGCCACTCAAATCATCTTAACAGAAACTACACTCTAATTAACGGCATTTAGTATAAGCACACCAGTGAATAGTGTGGTTCACGCTTGTTCTGATTGGCTACTCAAACTAGGGATTAACATTTGGCATTCACCTCCGAGCGAAGTAGTGGTCGTCTCTGTTAATTTTTTTCAAATTTATCAGAAACTAAAATAACATTTTGGGAGCTGGCTACTCACTTGTGTTATATACTAAGTGGCGGTCAACAGTTGCGGATGTCTACCGTTCAACAAAAATGACTCATACTGCATGTCGAGTTGCATGGCGCAACGACCCGCGATGGCTTTAGACACCTTCCCCCTACTCCCATCAGCTCCCACCGCACTAAACATTGCTTCTGCGGTTACCAGTCAAGTTGGTTAAAACAGTTTCAAGATGCGAAGGCTCCGCTGTAAGTAGCTTGGTTAAGGCAAATGATATCTTTTCACTGAGTTTACCAGGTGTCTTGCATACATTCAAGTAATTTAGCTAGGTGTAAGAATAAATGTGGTATACGCGAAAAAGGTTATCGTGAGAAAGCTCGATTATTTTTCAAAATTAGAGCATTCCCCTCAACTGTGTGAATGCACAGTGTGACCCTAAATGCCTGGATCCTGGACGTATTTTAGGGTTAACCACAAATACCATCATCCTGAGATCAAAACGAAACAATTCGGTAACTTATCCGTGAATTGAAGCGCATGAATAAGCTACACATGTTGAGAAGTCCTTCGCTGCCGTGATAATCTATAAAAAATTTCCATGAACATCTGAATTCAGACCCTTGACTGTGTTTGCTGTAAACAAGGACAAAAACTACTGTAAACGAACACTGTCTGACTGATTACTACAGAGTTGTTAAGACTGTCTATATAGAGAGGGAAGCTTGTAAACTTGTTCCATACTTGTTCCATACTTACAAGTTGTAAGGGATTGGAGCCTAACAGGTCAAACACAGAAAATTTCGTGCTCAGGCGCCAGCGTTTAAGAAGGCCAGGGGGCTCTTAAAACGAGAATAGTCGAGGTCATGGAAGTTTTATTATTTATTTCTCTCCCTGAATTAGCAAAATCACTAATGTGCTAAGTTTGGATTTCAAGAAATACGCCTAATTGCTTTTACTGATATTACAGCACTCTAGTCCCTATTTAATGGCGGATATCTTTACATACATCTTATTAACGTTAACAATGTATGAAAAAAAAACTCAAATTTGACAGAAAAACTAGAAGTGTACAGGTTATCTTGCTCATTCAGAATCCTAGCTGAACTGCTTGTATGCAAGTCACCTTTGTACTAAATGAAGATACATAATTTGCCTTAAACTAAAGACAATCTGAGGTAATATATCAAACACGAGAAAGAGTGTTTCATCAGGATATCCAAACACCGAGAAATGGGTTGAAAAAACGAGGGACAGCCGAGTTTTTTTTAACCGACTTCGAGGTGTTTGGATACCTGATGAAACACTCTTTCGAGTTTTTAATATGGCTTCTCAAACCATTCATAATTCTTGGAAAAATTCAAAGCAAAAGTTCACAAAATTTATGCCAATTAAGATCAGGCCCCAGTTGTTCAAAACTTGGATAGCGCTATCCACCGGATAAATCACTATCCAGTGGATAAGTGTTAAGGAAACCAATTGCATTATCCACTGGATAGAGATTTATCCGGTGGATAGCGCTATCCAACTTTTGAACAACTGGGGCCTGGTATTGTTTTCTCTTTATAAATTATTAAAGAGTATGAGAAAGTCCCGTAAAATCCGTGAGGTTGTAACTAGTTTTCAGGCAAAACATGGTGGTTCTTTGGTTGTTTTAAAATGTTTTTTCGGTTTCCAGTTTTCAGATAGTTAAGAAATTATTAAAGTTTGTAATAATTTCGTGACGTGATTTTTCGTCAGTGATTTTCACTATAACTACACTGAACTGGGGCAATTAACTGGGGTGGGAGAGAGGAAAGTGATGCTTCTTTTAAAAGCGTAAGAGTCAAGTAGGCGCCACTTTTGGCAGACGTGATATCGTGCCTTTGCAGGTTTTGTAACACGAGGAACGGAAAATGCAAACCACAATGAAGCTGCTCACGCTCTTGGTCAGTTTTCCAACCCTTAATTATATCTGTAATTTAGTTCCACATATAATTTTTAATTTTTTTCCCCGATCATTCAGTATCATTTGCTTTTTCCTACCGTGATGATTCCAGATTGTTGAGCTTTTTTTATTTTTGCTGCTCATTTTCTCAAAGAGTTTTAATTGAATTTGGGATGCATTTTCTATTTTTGTCTGTATTGGAAGTGTTTCAACTTCAACTTCAACTTCAACTTCCAGCACACAATACAATATTTATACCCTGATTCTGGCCATACAAGTGATGAGAGAGAAAACAAGAGTGCTTAAAATTACATGTGCATTAGAAGTGTGTTCTTAAAGATTAAGACGGCCATTCAAGTTAATATTGTTTCTGGACTTCATTGCTAAAAGTAATACAGATTGTGTTTCAACTGTCGCTATGATCGCCTCTGAAGCAGCACGGTGCAGAGGAGTCATATTTGACCGCAATGCTAGCTAAATTCATCACGCAAATCGATCTTGTTGATTCATAGCCTGTTCGAGGCGTTAAGATAGTGGTGCGAGAGCGAAAAATATCGCAAGCGAAAGAGCGGGAAGAAACGAGACCTGGGGATACGCCCACAGTAATTGCTGTTTGCAGTTTACGTCTTGAGGATAGAATTTCATCAGACGCGTAACAAAATAGCATGACGCTTTGTTCAGTCACGTTCATTGTTTTGAATCAACAAGATCGATTTGCGCGATGAATTTACCCATCATTACGGTCAAATATGACTCCTCTGCGCACTGTACTGAAGCAGCAGTGCAGCTTGTTTACATATTTCTAGTTATTTTGTACAGTTTTATTTTCTAAACGCTTTGCAGAAAGTCCAGTTGATCACGTGTGACGCGTTCACTGCTGAGCCTTCGACACCTCTTCAATAAAGATCCGGGACATTTCGGCCCAGCCTGTGTGAGCATCAGCATTTTTGTGGCCAGTGTTGCAGTTTCCAACCCAGAATCCCACTCGCACCTTTCCCTTGTGAATGTTATTGCAGTGTCCTTCAATGTGGCGATGACGGTGAAGATTGTGGCTCCTTCCGGTTGCCATGTAGAATGCACCGTCAATGGACCCAGGAGAGCTGCACTCGGCGCCATTGAAGATGAAATACCAGCGACTGCAGCAGCCGTCACAGGCATGAATCCTGAGGTTACCAGCAAAGTAAACATGAAGGGCAGTGTCTGTGTAGTTGTTCATGAAATCACAGTTCTGTAAAATAACGATAACTGCAATGAAATGTACCCGCCAGCAAAGAAAGGAAGAGCAGTTCACAAAAAAGATGTAGCGATTCACAAAAATTTTAATATTGTTCTAGGTTTGGTGTAAGTTCGGTTATAATGCATATGTGAAGATGTGAGCATGTTTCTATGTACTATTTGGTGTTGTTTACTTATAACAATTTTATGCTATTTATGATATTATTAGATTGCAACATGTTACTTGAGTACAAATGAAGCTTACATATATCTCGCCCGAATCTTTGCTGTCATCTTTTTTCCAGGTGCACTCCTTCCAGTTCATGTGTGAAGACAGCCGCGGAGTACCACTCTCGCCTCTGTCCCTTTGCTCTCCTTTTTGGCCGGTGGGACACTGGATCCCAGGTTCTCCCTTTGCTCCTTTCTTTCCTTCTTTCCTTCAGCGCCTGGTGGTCCCTGGGGTCCAGTCTTCCTCGGGCTGCCCAGGTCTCCTTTGGCTCCGTCACGTCCATCACGACCAGGTGCCCCCGGAGAACCCGGCATGCCATGTGTACCGGGTAGGCCATTGTCCCGGGTTGTCCGCCAGAACAACATGTGCATGGAACAAACTGTGTTGGATACAGTTCGGATATCATCAGTTAAATTGAGATAATTTACCAGAAATTCTTGCAAAACTCTCCCAGATTCAATTTCCTGCTACCAGTGATCTTAATTATTAATTGTAACGATGAAAAGTAAAGCTTTGAAACATTCGATCGGATATCAACATTCACGTCGAACTAAGACAGAACGAAAGAAAGTCTATTATTACAGGTTACTATTACTTTCTTTAACTTGAAGTGGCCAAAGGAACTTAAATTGTTGATAATGTTTCTCGGCTTTTGAACAAGCTATGCCACATTTACATCGAATGTCTTTAATAGACTTAATCAAAAGAAAGGAAATTCCAATCTCCTTTACTTCAACCTCTCCTTTGAGACACCGTTATATTTTGGACACCTCTATATTGCGGACAGTTCGCTTGGTTCGAAATGAGCGAAATTTATATAAACTCTATATCTGTAATACAGACACCTCTTTATTATATGGAGGAGAGTGTTTTACTGGGAACTAAACCACTCGTAGATTCCATACGCCACTCCATCCGGGACCCGAGTGGCGTATTTTCCGTATGTCACGCTTTTGAGTGTCATATCGTTCAATGACGTCACGATTCCCGCCTTTTCTACTTTGTTGAATGAACTGAATGCGTCGTTGCCTCAGTGTTGTTTAGAATTATGTCGGTGGCAAGCAGGTTTGTTTTACTAAACGATGAACAAGTGAAAGAGTTTTCCGAAAGCTTCGACAACGAAAACACAAAAAAGAAGACCTTGTACGATTTGAAGGTTTTCAGGAAAAATTTCTCGACACTTGCGACGAGAAGAGAATAAAAATGGGCAATTTCAGATATTTTGTCTCCATATAATAAAAAGGACATTACACGTTGGCTCGAAGACATGAATTTTATGTTCTCGTGGCAAACACAATATCTCACTCGTTCGCTGCGCTCACTCGTGAGATATTGTGTTTGCCACTCGAACATAAAATTCATATCTTCTCGCCACCGTGTAATATCCTCTATATATTTTCCGTAGTGAAAAAGTTTAGCTGTATTCGTTATTTCTTTGTTTGTCAGGTGCACAAAAGACAGACTAGATACCTTAAAGATCAAGACATCCCTTTAATATGTCGCCTTTCTGAAAATGGTCACGCTGCTTTGCCTTGCTATCGCGGCGTTGAACTCTAAAACTCTATCGATAATGGTACGTATCGGTCACACTAACCTCTTAACTCTAGCTATCTCTGGTTAACTCTACTGAGTTACATGATGTCGTAAGTGAGACCCGAAAACTAGATTTTATCGATAAGTTGGTAAGGTAAATTGACCACGGGTAAAGAAATTCATAAGCGGACGTTTCGTGACGGATAACCCTTTAGTGAATTAGGGAATTGTGAGTTTTATGTGGTTTATATGTTGAAAAGTGGAGCTACGCTGTTGGTGAAAACATGGCAGCAACAACCGCAAGTAACAACTGTTACCTTGCAGAGATTCATAAACTGTAAACATGATGGATCAGAGAAAACTATGTCTACTTATCATTATTGTTTCTTACGTTCGTGCAGCAACCTGCACTACAAAATGACAAAGAAAGGACAAAGACCGCAGTCTGATTAGCTCTTCGTGTTATAACTTATGTTTAACCAACCTTGGCTTTTCAGCTAAGAATTTAATTTGGCGGCCTTTTTTTTACTTTCCGTCCCCGTGACATTTCTTTACTTTCCCAGTCTTTCGACTGGGATTACTTTATCTCCATTGACACTATGACACTAGAGTAAAAGTTTTCTGATTTCTTATTAAAGGTTCCATTGTTTAGAGTTCGGATTCGCTAGGCGTTTATGCCAAGGGTGGTACATGATATTCGAATTTGTACCGTAGCACACAGACATTTGCCGCGCGGAGTCATTTATATTATTGAGTGACCCGTTGATGAATCCGTTGTCGTGAAATTTTGTAACTTTATTTGTTATTTTTTAGAGAGCAAGTAACCAGTGACATGTCTTTCAGCTGTTTTAGTTTTTGACTGATTTACAAAAAAGTAGTTGCTATTTCAATATAATGACCTCACCTTGTTATCAGGTTGATTACAGTTGCTTTTGTTGTCCGTCGCTGAGCACAAGGTGATCAAGGGTAAAATCAGAATGCAGAACATGGTGGTCAGCGGTCCTCCGATTCCTCTGACCTGAGAATAAAAACAGTTATAAAAAATCAGTTTAAGAAGTGGCAATATATGTAATTGATTTCTTTGTCGTTTAGCTGTCATTTTTGGTAATTTAAGCCTGAAAACGTTCAGTATGAAAATCTTAATAAGTTGAGGTATTTCTTTGAAGACATGACTAGGAATTAACCTAAATGGTGAAGTAATTACAAAAAAAAAAGTCCATAAATGATGTAACATTTATGCTGCATTTGGGGCAAAATTGTACTCTACATACACTTGGTCTAAACAATTACCTTAAACTATTTTATTTAAAAGTGGAATTACAGCTGTTGTGGAAAACCTGAACAAAATAAAGTCGACTTAAATCTCATCTTAGCATGTTCTTAAAATGATAAATGGTGAAATGATTACAAAAAAAACCTCAATAAATGATGTAACATTTATGCTGCATTTGGGGCGAAATTGTACTCTACATACACTTAGTCTAAACAATTACCTTAAGCTATTTTATTTAAACGTGGAACTACAGCTGTTGTGGAAAACTTGACCAAAATAAAGTCGGCCTAAATCTCATCTTAGCATGTTCTTAAAATTATCCAAAAACTCAGCCCCAGTCTGGCGCAACATTCTTACAAAAAAATCTTATAATTAATAAAGGGAGTGTATTGCCATATCTTTTACGCTTTTGGACTGATTCATCAGGTGCAAATTTTCATTGACGAATGCTCTTTGGTAGCTTTTTGTTCCTCTAAAACAAAAAACCAATTGCAAGGCTGATCGGACAGCTAAGAAGGGTAATAACTTTATTGCCCAATATTTCGGTGAGACAAAACTCACCTTCATCAGGGGCTGTAAAAGCTAAGTAAAAATCGAATGAAACGGTTACAAGATTTAAAATGATTAAAATGAAAAGATTAAATATGATTGGTTGACAAAAAAAGAAAACGGAAACGTGACTAACAGCTTTTTTTAAAAATAGAAATAGATTAAGTTTCATCTCGTCTGTTTATTCCGTGTTTATTTTTAAAAAAAGCTGTTAGTCACGTTTCCGTTTTCTGGGGGATTTTCAATACGTTACTTAGTAGACCAGACCTCATGCCAATTAGTATGAGTGGTAGATTTCGTGACTATTTGGCGTTTTTTTTAGATTGAAACTATTACGGTCGCTACATTTGTTATTCTTCTTAAAAAGTCAAAGGGCACTTCTCTTGCAATAATGACAGATGACATTCCAGTTGCAGGTACATAGCCAGTACAAACAACTTAAAACTGCATGCATTTCAAGGCGCGACGAGAATATAGCCAGATTTGTTTAAGCATCCACCAAAGCTCCTTTTGTGGATTGGGTAGATCAGATTAGCAGCTCACATTAATCCTACAGTTTAGGTACAAAAACCGATCCAAACTAAACACGATGGATTAATATTTAACAATAAAGCAAAACGATAAGTGATAGCACGGGATCTACCCACGATTCTGCGTTCATACACCTTTGTTCATGCGAAAGACAAAATTGCGAGAAAAGAATTCTGGACAAAAATAACCTAGCGGATGTACATTTCACAAAGACATTTTAGTAAAATGAAAAGGATGCTTCATTAATTAATTAATGTAAACAGCCAAAGCAGATATCTTCACTTGGAATGGACAGATTTTAAACTTTCTAGAAACGTTTTTCTCTGGGTTAAAAGGACAACAAGTAACAGTTTCTGTTCACACAGACATTTTAACGTTAACTCTTGCCATTGAAACGAGGGTTATTTAGAGCGCTTCACATCTTTGTATCGAGCTGGGATCGCCAGTCATAACTTTAACTGACGGCTGAATGTATCTGTCTTTGATTTGATTCGTGCGAATAATATGTGCCTGATCAATTGCACAAGCTGGGGAGTGTTCCTTTGTTTCGTGTTACAGACATAGACATGGACTTAGCTTTTTCGATTTCGTTCTCAAGTAAAGCAAATAGTTGCTCTGGAGAATCAATTGAGGCACGCATAATATTTACGAGAACAGAGGTTTTCGTCAATTTCAAAATGGAAGATAAGGCAAAGCAACAAGTCATGCCTTTGTTTAAGCTTCGTAAATCGATGAAGTGGCTACCTCACTTCTGCGAGCGTGGAACCAAAATGATAGCTTTGAAAAAAGATTAATTATTTGTTACTCCAGTAAACAAATTTTAATTCGAAACGTGTTTTTAACTTGTTTGAATAAGTCAATCATTTTAATTCGCTGACTAATTTGGGACTGATCCAGTGACATGTTCTCTTAGAGTTTAACCTGTTCCATTTATTCTAATCACCTTTGGGTTGCGCTTTTAGAAGTAGAAGATTCATCGGTCACATACATAAAAGTGTCGTCATAGCGAAACCAAAATTTGTTTTTAGATTTGCAATAACATCCAAACTGTAATTTCAGGTAAAACAAATCATTTGGCTACGCGATGATTTTAAATGCGGGTCAACAACCCCAATTTGCCTTTTGGCAAAGTTTGCTTAAAAACTGAAAACTTGAGTATTCTTTTAATACTCAAAGTGTCTGTAACCACATTTGCCCTTGGCAGAGAAACAACGCAGGGAGATTAAATAAACTCTAGCAAACCTAGCTGATTCGAAATAAATAAACAAATTTGTTTGTTTTATAGGAAATGAACTCTAATTACGATTATTCGTGATCAATAGAGAGCGTACGTAGCACTCCGTTCAAATTGAGCCACTGAAACTGGCTTACCAGAAACTGTACTCGAATTAACCACATTTAGCATACACCACACCAGTGAATATTGTTTTACGTGCGCTCTGATTGGCTTCTCGTACTCGGGATTTGCATTTGGCATTCTCCTCCGAGCGAAGCAGTGGTCACCTCTTTTGAATTTTTGTCCATTTATCAGAAACCATAACAACTTTTAGGGGCTGGCTACTCACTTGTGTTGTATATACTAAGTGGTGGTCAATATTTGTAAATATCTACCGTCCAACAAAAATGACTCAAATTGCATGTCGAGTTGCATGTCCAGAAAAATATCCTAAGTGGCTATCGTGTTGTATATATTTTTTTCTAAACATTGAAAGATGCAAACCTTTCGGCGACTCCTTTTAGGGATCCGGCTGAGTGGCTTAGGGATTTTTAGTTTTGTCCGGGGTCGAAGTATGCCCCTTTAAGTGACACACGCTTAAAAGATCGCTTTAGATACCCCTTCCTTCCCCCTTACCACCTTCATCAGCGCTAAAAATTGCTCTGCGGTCCCCAGTCATATTGGTTTGAACAAGACAGCTGTATACCTGAGTATACTGGTGTCTAGGCGTCTGAATAAGCAAAATATTCTGTTCACCAAAAGTCCCGGTAGAAAAGGGTAAAGGGATCTACCTTCATTGACAACTTTAACTTATTTATATCAGCCGATGACACAAGAAATTTCGTTTCCCGTGAACTAAATTTCAACCTTCTAAATCCACCATAAAGTGAATTTAATTCTTCTTCGTTTTGTTAATATGATAAAACGTGTAAGCTGCTTAGACATCCCACAATCGCCTCGGCGCGTTCACACAATTTTCGTCTCGTCTGTCATGAAGGTCTTCCAATACCATCGCCTGGTTAACTGAATGTGCACAAGACTGTTAAGTGGGAGGCTACGGTTCAAATCCCGGGCGGACAAAATCTAGTCCCGTCCTGTTGCGTCCATCCCGTTCGGTCTCAAACTAACTGGTATGGTAAGATCATGCTGACTGCGCTCAACACCTTGTCTAATTTCAGTTGATAGCGACATTGGGGCTTAAGTCACGCCGATGGCTTCATCTCTTACATCTAACACATCTGGTCATACGAAATTCTTAAGAAAAGTTAAAGAACCACATCACTGTTCGAAAAGAGTACGGGACTAGTCCCTGCGGTTGTTGTGGCTGGCCCTGTTGACAACTTGACTGACGACTGTGCCTAGGAAACTCATCAACCCCACTTTGCCTTTTGGCAAAGTTCACTTAAAAACTGAAATCTTGAGTGTTGGAGTATTGGAGTGTCTGTAGCCACACTTCCCTTTGACAGTGAAACAACGCAGAGAAAAAATGGAACTCAACCCTTACGATTCGTGATTTATAAAGTGCGTGGGCAGCTGTCAACTTTCGAGCTTACCAGAAAATACACAGACTGTTTATTCCGTATTTTCTCGATTAAACGCCGGACCCCGAATAAACGCCGGGTCTACAGGGCCGAGTTTGAAATAAACGCCCCCAGCGTTTATTTGGGGTCCGGCATTTATTTGAGATCCCGGCGTTTATTCGAGATTGGCATATCGAATCAGGACTTTTTTGTCAAACTGCGGATTAGCTCTCTTTTTACCCTTTTGTATGAATTTATACACTGATATTAAACCAAATTACCTTTTACAATTGTACTTCTAACAAAAACAGATAAAACAAGCGACGCATCAGGTATCGTGTCAATCTCTTTCAAGTCGCGGTATCTCTTCTGCAGGCTTGTCCATCAAGCGAGGATCACTTCGAGGGTCTCTCCAGCGTATCTCCAGCAGTTTCTTGAATCATTCATTAATTTTGCCTTTTTCAGAACTGATGGAGCAGGAACCTCGCCATCACCTTGTTCTAAATTGCTTGGATAGTACTTGCTTTCGAGCAGTTGCCGGGCCACGAATACTGAGTAAACGCCGGGTCCACGAGGCCGAGTTTTAAATAAACGCCCCGGCGTTTAATCGAGAAATTACGGTACTCACTCGGGCGCTTTGTACTAACACAATTATTCACCTCAGTGTCGGTGAACAGTTACAGATATCTACCGTCAACATAAATGACAAATTGCATGTCGAGATGCATGGCTTGAGAAACTATCCGAAGTGGCTATTGCGTTGTTTTTATTCTGAACATGGGAAATTAAAAAGCCCTTTCGGCGAGCCAGGTTCCACTTGGGGATCATTCTGAGCGGCTTAAAGCAAAAAATTTTCAAAAGAAATAGTTATTCCGAGAAGCTTCTATCCTTTAGTGACGGTTTCTGTTGTCGGTATAAATCTTTGATTACCTACAGTAGTACGAAATGCATTTCCAGCTCTTTTATTACATGCAAATATCAAATTGTCCCGGGGAAGTATCCCCCTAGACATGTCCCTAGCAGGGGTGGATCCAGGATTTTACATGAGTGATTTGCCCCAACTTAACTAGGGGGGTTGGGGGGCATGCTCCCCCAAGAAAATTTGAAGTTTAGTGCTTTCAGAATGCAATTTTCCTGCATTCTGAGAGCCATTCAGACACATAAACAGCACCTCCTCAGAAAGGCATAATTCTGTACAAAAATTCATTTGTGTGTCTTAAACAGTAGTTACACAGACAAACCAGAATAACATTAAAGTAAGCAATAGAGTTATACTGTTTTTTACTATATAAAGTAAATTTTTTTCTCTAGAAATTTGCCTTTCTGTGTCTAAGGAGTCTAGCATGTGAATTAACATTTAGGGCTACTTGCATGGAAGATGTAGTAGATGTGCTGCCTGGATTGCTGTCTTGGATGCTTGTGGGAGTGCAAATAACTCTCCAATGGGAATCATCTCAGTGTTAGTGGGAATGGAGGAGAAAACAAATAATATCAAGATTTATTCGTGAATATTAAGAAACATCATTGTTATGAAAATGTAGCAGCAAAACTGAAAAGTTGGAATCATACTTGCCTTTCTCAGCCTTATAGATCAGTGTATAAAATGATGTGGTCCAATGAGTTCATACTGAGAGAATATGTAAAAACCATATAAGCTCACTGAACACCTAGTGTCAGTGGAAACATAACTCAGAAAACTATTGAAGAATGAGTCCTTGTTCAGATATTAGTATTAATGCAATTGTACAACAGACACCAGCTATGTATCTGTACTGTTCTCCATCAGTTTAAGGATTACATTAATCCTGATGGAACATAACTCACAAATACTCTAGAAACACTAGTGACTGTCTGGTACAAAATTATTCATTTAAAATATTTTCCATTCTCATTCTTCTAGGATGTAAATTAGCAAATAAATCTATAATTTTTTCAAGGTCTAATTCCATTTCTCTATGGGCATGCATCAGTGCTAATCCATTCAGTCTATCCTGGACCATTGTATTTCGCAAATAAGTCTTCAGATTTCGGAGGGTTGAGATGGACCTTTCACAAGATGCCGATGAAATAGGAATGGTTATCAGGCTTGAAGTATAGTATATATATTCACATAAGCATCCTTGTCAATTTGTTCCAGGGTGGCATATATACTGTCCGGGACGTCTTCTCTTCTATCCTTTTTCCCCTTCCACATTCTTTTCCACAACAAAAGCTCTGCTGGTAAACCTGCATAATTAGCATAGGGATATCTTGTCTGTAATGGTTACAAAATTCCCTAACATTATCCTTCCAAATAGGGTCAGTAGCCAACAAAATAGAAGGAATCACTGAAAATCCTTTGTAGCACACAAAAACATCATCTTCAAATCTGCTGTCCAGTTGCACGAGAGCATGGTTAAGGAAGTCTGTTGTCAGATTGATCCTGTAATATAATGGTCTTCAGGGATTGGGGCTGATGCATTGTTTCTGTGAACTTGCCTCTGAACTATCCTGGGCATGCTTGGCTGTA